>CM076569.1:232066436-232322730 GCA_034641835.2 Pinus albicaulis
CTTCTACTCACTCAAAAATAAATTTACCTTAATATCTTGTAGAGCCCATTTCATCCAAAACACTCAAAAAGAAGTAACTAATATGTATTCCACTTCTGCTCTAGGTAGAGAAAGTAACGACTCTTTCTTGCTTAACCATTAAACCAAAGAGTCTTCTAAGTAGAATTATACATTGTCCACTTGTAATTTTCAGAAGCCTAGTTGAATCTCTATATGTTGTCAATGTAAATTTCTCACAAGTAAATTTGTCAATGTAAATTTCTCAACTTCTACAAGTTTTATAGACAGAGTTTGTAAAGGGCCAGGTAGCCTCTGGATCTCATCTTTTATGAATGGTTACATATCTAGTAAATGCCCCTACAGTCAATCTCTGGAATAGATCTAAATAGAATTTCTTCATTTTAATATCCATAAAACACAACCACTTTAAGGTAAACTGTGTACATGTGTCATTTCTCCCACAGAATAAAAGCTTCCTCCCATTAATTTTAGATGTGAATTCTAGACCATAAACTTTTTAAGTCAAACTTTAAGATAAACCATGCACATGTCATTTACCTCATGTTCTTGTGTCATTTCTCCCATGTCATATATATATTTTTTATTGAATTTTTCTTTTTTCAGTGATAAGAAAACCATTAAATAGGGTTGAAAAATGGAAATTATGCATAGAAATTTCTTTCTATCCCAATCCAGGGAAATCAGTGATTATATATGTGCTTTCCAATATTGCGACTAGCAAAGTTGTCCAAAGGAAAATGAATATACTGGGAAGAACAACAAACAACGAGGAATATTATATTGGATTGATAGAAGACTTGGGAACAATGATGGAGTATGGATCAAATAGAATTGTAGCTTTCACCAATTCTGAACTTGTGTGCAACTACATGAATGGCGTGTGCCAAGTGAAGAAGGAGAGGCTAAAAGAACTCCATGGAATAGCAAACAATATTGTTAGCCAATTTCAATTTTTTAGTATAAGGCATTGTACAAATGTGAATAAGATGTCCGCTGATCTATTGCGTGGGGCAATGCCAATTCATGATTCATCTATCAAATATGAATTAGAATTATACAGAGCAATGCCAATGCAAGATTCATGTCTCAAAGATGAATTGGTTTTGAGATGCTCTTCTTCAAAAATTCAAGATTCATCTCTCAAAGATGAATTAGTGTTGAAACACTCTCCTTCAAAATTTATTTATGGACATTATAACATATCTTGGATATGTGTGTGTTGTGTACTTATAAATGCATCTTTTTTAATGACCATGTGTTTTTTTCAATTATATACCAAGTGTGCTCCCACCACACCATGTAAAGCACAACTTGGTGAACTTCACATTTGCAACAAGTGGTGAACTTGACATTTTTATAAAATTAAAATGCAAGGAATTCAACAAATTTTTGTTTAAATGGAGTTTGTTTAAATGCAATTTCACTTCTTTTTTAATGACCATGTGTTTTTTTAAATTTTATACCAAGTGTGCTCCCACCATGTAAAGCGCAAATTGGTGACCTTATCATTTTTATAATTTCTTTTTTGCTTAAATTGAGTTTCACACATCAATTAGTGCTTTGAAAGTTGTGTTCTACATAATTTGTGTACACTAAATTACATTAATTTTTTGAAATTTATTTTGTGTAAATGTCCACCAATAGATATATATATCATGGAGGATGAATGACGAAGATCAACAGAATCCCATATGGGGGATCAGGGATCGGGGGATGTTCATGGTATTTAAATATATTCTTAAATCTCCATACATGTGTGTACATATGGAATTGATTTTTTATTAACTTTGTGAGTTAAATTAGTTGTTAATAAGTTTCATTTTTTATTTTTTAGGAGCTAAGAAGAGAAGGGTCTCTACTCCATCCATGGAGCGTGCCCATGGTTCACCCAGTCGTGGTATGGTTCACGAAATTTAATCAATGAATATGTACATGTATTTATATGTACACATGAATGTATTTTTCAATTGATTATAAATTCGTATTTGTTTATGAAGCTTCTCTCTTGTCTCGAGAGGTTGGTGGTGGTTCAAATCCCCTTAGAGGGCCATCAATGAGTGGTAGCAGGTTGCGTGAAGGTGGTGATATTTATTCCCCCAGAGGCCAATCAATGACTGGTGGTGCTGGTTCTCAGCAGGGTCATTCTGGGTCTCAACAGTTTGAGGGTTGAGAAGATGCTAACCAACCACGTCGAGGTTGCCATCAATTTCAATATTTTTTTCATTGAATTTGTATAAATTTGTTTACATGTGTTTTTTCTAATATACAAAATTATATATATATTGATGCAGAGACAGAAAATGTTCCAAATATTGGTCAAAATAGACGCAGGGCAAAATGCTACATTCAAGAAGAAGGTTGTCTACCCACCACAACTTATCTGGCCGACATTTCTGATATACCATGGGAAACAAACATGGCGCAATGCACCTTACAAAGGTGTGAAAAACTTCATGCAAAATTGCAGAGAGATCTCGTGGCTTTGACTCTACCTGCTGAGAGTCGACAAAGCCTTGAAATAGTTACACATTCATTGGGTGAAATTGTAAATGTGTACAAAACTCTTGAGCCAATGACTGATACATTTGTAGAAGTGATGAGAAAGAGAAAGGAAACAGTAATGGGTCTAGATAAATGGGAGGATGTAAAACAAAAAGTTACAAAAGATGTGGCCAAGTCAATGTTTAATTTCAAGGAAGGGCCAAAAAGAAAAATGTTGAAGGTGCAATATTTCAAGCACCCAAATATAGCTCACTATTTGTATGATAGGCACCTTACGGCCTATGAAAGGCTCTCATGGAACGACGAGGTTCCTGTTTATTTTGCACAATTGTTTTACGTAGAATTTTTTTTGGATATGAAACCCAACTATGATGACCTTCCGTCAAAATTTTTTGGTCCGGGGAAAGGTCGATTGTATGACCGTAAGGGCACTAAGCGAGATGTGGAGTTGCCTCGCCCTGATCCGCCATTGGTGAGTCGACCTTTTCGGGTTGAAACTCTACGGTCATAGATGGATGCGACTTATCATATAAGTTGAGAAGCAAGGGATGTCATGATCGACAATGTTTACATCGGATTGGGTGGAGTCGATGTTTGTCTAAATCGACAAAGAGCACGTGAAAATGCACGTGCCAATTTTGTGTATTGTACAGATGAAGAGATTGACAACATGAATGTTGAAGATCTTTGAATATATGCAAAGAATTGTCGCAATGGTTTTCAAGACCTAATTCTTCATGAGGAAGAGGGCACGGGAATGGTATGTGTTAATGACCTTAGGGTTCAATTATTTTAACATGTATACATGTGTACAATTTGTAATAAATACATGTGTATGTACATGTATAAATTTATTTGTATGTACATTAATCTAACAAAAATGTATCATTATATGTTAAAACACCATTTTCAGTTGTCACGCATGATGAATGACGAAAATTTTAATATCACGTTCGGGACCTCTGGTTCAAACAATGTAGATGGGTCTCACCATCAAGATATGTTGGCAAATGTTAGTGTTTTTTAAGTGATATTTTTAAAATAAATAATTGTGCACACATGTACATGTATGTATATATAATGATAAAATGTTTTAACAGATTCTGATTTCGTCCCATGTTTTCAGGATGGCGGTACCTTCTTCTTCCTTGGGAGATGTACCTTCTACTTCCTTAGGAGATGAGCCACAAGTATGGACAATTTTTCACTTTTAAAATTTATGTTTAAGTTATATATATATATATTCCACCTCAAAAAGTTCCATTAAAAATTGAGATATATATATATATATCTTGAGTTATTTTAAAATTTTTGAATTTAGGTTCCCATAAAATATTTCTTTAATCCACGAACTCTAGCAATGGAGATAGGAACATCCACACCATTTCAACCATTTCAACAAGTTGCTTTTAACATTTTTTTAATATTATTCAAAATAAGTTTATATATGTACACGTGCATTTTCATTTGGAATTTTTTAATATATATATATATATATATATATATATAACTGTACATGTATATTGTACAGTTTACCATTGCAGATGTTCCCATGGGGGGGGGGAACTTGTAGCAGGTGAACAAATGGAGAGGGAACCTCATGAGGTATTGCATGATTTTTTTTTTATATTTTGTTTTTTACATGAAGTTCTATATATATTCTCACTCATTTTTAAAACATCAAATTTTAATGTTCAAGTACATGTGCATTGTGTACAGGTTTCCCATGCTTCGCATGATAGTGCGTGGATTGAGACTCGGATAGGAAAGACGCTACATCCATCTCTATTTGATGGACATGATTTGTAGATTTGATTTCAAGATTTAGATAGTCTTAAATTTACTTTTTTATATATTATCTAGATGCATTGTCATATATATATATATAACTTGATACAGTTTGATACTTGTGAGATCTATAATTTTTGGACATATTTTATTACAGTGTTAATATAATTTGTTTTGTTCCAAAAAGTTAAGTTTCGGATGGTTTTAGTACTTTTGGCATGTGAATGTGAAGTAATGTTGTTATATAATTTGTTTGGTTTTTAAAACTTTTAAGTTTTGGATAATTGAACTACTAGTAATGTTGTCATCTATAAATTAATGTTTTGCTTCTATAAATTAATTTTTTTCTTTTGAACTACATTTGGCATGTTATGTAATGGTGTGTTATAATTTGTTTTGATTTTAAAATTTAAGTTTTGTTTTTCTTCTCAACTACATTTGGCATGTTATGTAATGATGTGTTATAGTTTGTTTTCTTTTTAAAATTAAAGTTTTGGATGCTTGAAGTACATTTGGCATGTGAAGTAATGTTGTGATCTATAATTTTTTGTTAAATTAAAAGTTATGTTTTGGATGGTTTCAATCTACATTTGCCATGTGATATTTAATGTTTTAATGTTGCACGATATATAATCAAAAAGTTTTTAAAGCTTAAGTTTTGGATGGTTTAAATCTACATTTGGTACATGTGATATAATGTTAAATGTTTCTATTGGATAGTTGAACTATAATTGGCATGGCATGTGAAGTAATGTTGCATGATATATAATCAAAAAAAAATTAAAACTTAAGTTTTGGATGGTTTCAATCTACATTTGGCACATGTGATATAATATTAAATGTTTGTATTGGATAGTTGAACTACAATTGGATGGCATGTCAAGTAATGTTGTGATATAATCAAAAAAATTTTAAAACCCAAGTTTTGGATGGTTGAAGTACATTAATCATGTGAAGTAATTTTGTGATATAATAAAAAAGTTTTTAAAACTAAGTATTGGATACCATTTTAATCTAAATTTAATGTAAATCCCTTTAATTTTGATTTAATGTTAAATGTTTTAATTTTTTTTGATATAATGTTAAATTCTTTGATCTAATTTTTTTATGGTTTCAATCTACATTCGGCCTATGGAAGACCCCATGTGTAGACAACGGATGCGTTGCAGAAGGGGAGGTGGGGGTAGGGGTGGAGGGGGCAGGAATGCTGGCTCTCACCCGCCTCTTTCAATCCATGACATAGGCGAGCACCCTGCTTCGGTAAGCAGTGTTGCACAATTCCACTTTATCAGTGCTATGGTCAGACCTCGAATTACGGTGACCATTTCTGTCTTCTTTCAGGAGGAGTCCCAAGATGAAGGTGCCTCTAGTTCTAGGAATCGGTGGAGAAAGTCCACCATCCCAACCCATTAGCCCCAAGACACCAAAAAGTCGGCAGCTCTTCCATTGAAATATGGCTCGACGAGCTCTAGCAGCAATGGCGCAAGTAGCAGCAGCTCAGCCTGTGTCTATAAAAAGCTCAAAGATGACTCTGGATCCTCTTCCGCTTCGGAGATCTCCTCCCAGCACTCCAAGGGAGTAGTTGATGATCTGGAGGACTACAGTTGTCCAATTGTGGAGGAGAATCCTCCTACACACATTGATAGCTAGCCTAATGTTAGGTCCTCTTTAGCTTTCTTGAACTTTTGTCATGTTTTGCAATCACTGTGCTTCTGAACACTCTATGTCTACTAGTTTCCGAATATTGGGCAACATCTTCTGGGCTAGTTTCCTGGTCATGGGCGGCCCCTTTTCGGTTTTTTTGATTCATATCCCCTCTGATTGTTTTGATTTAATCAAAAATAGTAAAGAAGTGGTTAAATGTTTTAAATGTTTTGATATAATGCTAAATGTTTTGATCTAAGTTTTGGATGTTTTCAATCTACATTTGGCTTATGGAAGACTCCCATGTGAAGTATTGTTTTGATTTAATAAAAAAGAGTAAATAAGTAATTATATGTAAATCTCTTTAATTTTGATTTAATGTTAAATGTTAAATGTTTTGATATAATTTTAAATGTTTTGATCTAAGTTTTGGATGGTTTCAATCTACATTTGGCCTATGGAAGACCCCCATGTGAAGTATTGTTTTGATTTAATCAAAAAGAGTAAAGAAGTTGTACATTATCCCTTTAATTTTGATTTAATGTTAAATGTTAAATGTTTTGATATAATGTTAAATGTTTTGATCTAAGTTCTGGATGGTTTCAATCTACATTTGGCCCAGATGGAAGACTCCCATGTGAAGTATTTTTTTTATTTAATCAAAAAGTTTTTAAAATTCATGTTTTGGATTGTTGAAGTACATTTGGCATCTTAAGATTGATTTTGATCTCTACATACTCTTGTTTGAGTGAAAAAATTTCCAATAGGAAGAACATAGCTTTTCTAGAATATATATATATATATATAGATCCAATACATATAACTTTTTTCATCAATGCACATGTATAGAAAAGCTACTTTCAGTTGATACTAGAGCACGTGCATGCACGAAAACAATTTTTACATGTGCAAACACTTGCACAAATAACATAAGAAGCTCAATTTTTAGTTGAGTACTTGAAGTTCTAAAACATATTTAATCGAAAGAGAATAAATTTTTGGGCAGTTAAATCAAAAAAATTCCAATGGAATGCCATCTTCAATAATCTGTTCATGATCGGATTTTGACATTTTCCATTTCTTAATTTTAGTTTTTTTCTTTGATTGAACCTCTATCAACTTTATGCGTGCTGCACACACCAAGTGACTACATTGACAACTTATGAATTCAGGTTCATAGTCTTCAAAGTAAAAAAAATCCCCACTTTGATTAGTTTGTCGGAAAAAATAACCTTTCAGTATAATAGATCATCTTTCATATTGAAATCCGTGATCATTATAGTTTTCTAATAATTTCATTTTTCGTTCAGTGCAACGCATCAAATAATACTTCACATTTTCATCATTGTCAATAGGTGGAATTACAGCAAATAGATCTCCTACACAATAAAAAAACTTAACAAAATTATACATATATTTAAATTTATTTCTAGATCTTTAAATCATTAGAAAGAAATTCAAATGTTACCTTCTCTAACAAGATCAGAAACTTGATCACCATCAGATGATATTGTAGTCTCCTCTGATTGCATTTCTTCAAACATTGCAACAGACATTTTTCCCTTTTTATTTAGCTTTGTATGTTTCCAATCGTTTACATACATTTTGTTTTCAAAAACGTCATTGGACGTTGTGTTGTCTATGAAAACACGACAAAAACAAGAATATTTTCTTTTATCCAATGCAAACACATTTTTGGACGACTTTTTTTTAATTGAATGCAATTTTCTAGTCCCTTTTATTGTTTCAACGTCATTTCCAATTGATCTATCTACGTCTTCGATCCCAATATTCCAGAAAAACCTTTATATGGAAAATTAAAAAATAATGTAAATATGATATCAAAATAAAATCAAAGATAATCATTGCACGATAAAATTATATTTCCAATAAAAATTAAATTGAATGTACCTTCGCACTTCCCTTTATGGGTTAGTCTCATGGCTTAAAGCAGCGATGCACCATTGAAATTTTCTTTCGCGTCCACAAGTTAGCTTGCAGAGGGGTTCATTTTATATCTTCGAAGTGCTCATTTTATGCATGCCCCTGCACCGTCATGTTCTCCTTTTCCATGGCCAGTCTCAAAGAAATTCCAACAATGTTTAATGCAAGTTTTCTTATGAATACAACACAACCAAAAGAATGATCCTGTAGATTTGAATTGACCTGCGCATCCGTCTGACCATATCCAATTTTCATTGAATGCTATTCCACGATTTTTCTAGGAATCATAAATTTTTCCAAAACAATGTTGTACAAATATGTATCATGTGTACGATCGTCACTGATATAAAAGTGATATTATTTAATGATATGTCGATTTTCACTCGTTCTTTCTATATGATCGACGTTTTGTTCATCATGTCTATATAGAATATGGATGAGCATCGAGTCTTGGTCAAAATGATAGTATTCACTTTGAATTTCTTTTTGTGGAACAAATGTGTAGTTTTCTGCAAAATAAATCACTGACAAAATGGTCGCTGGTGGAAAAAATTCACAAGATTTTCTGAATTTCAAGTCTTTCCATCGAGCTCTATGGGAATGCTTGGTGTATTTGTAAATTTCTACCTCAAACTTTTTCAAAATGTCTATCACAAAAATTTCATCTTCTCGTAATTAAATTCTTTTAATAATATTTGCACCTTGAATCAATATATGGATATATTCATATATCTTCCATTTCAATTTCATCTTGGACAATTATTGATCATTTATATCAGTAGGATATTTGTTTTGAAATTTAGTCAAATTTCCACAATCATCGCATTTTTTACCACCATCACATTTCTTTTTGTAAAATAGTTCATCACTTTCTCTTTCACATATAATTTGAGATATGAAATCACGGATAGTGGAAGGAGGAGGTGAATCCTTCCATAATGTTCTACCAAAATCAAGGAATGTGTCATAATATAACTCAAATTCCACATGATAACATCAACAACAAGTGTCGCGTACGGTGATAGGTTTTACATACTATGGTTTTTGCTGAGCAAAAGCACTGATTGAAACATGAATTTCACGATTCTCTTCTTTGAACTTGTTGAATAACTCTATCTAAGTGGTTTCCAAGAAATATTTTTCACATTCTTCGTACTGATTTCATGCTATTCTTCTTCGCATCACATGCTTTGTAGTTGGCGAAGCACGCAAATTGTTCTTCCAATATGCATATATTATTTTTTTAAACATTTTCTCCAAGTCTATCTTTGTATGGTTGCCTACAAATAGCTCTCCAACAAGCGAATTCATCATTTAAATCTATTTGCAGCTAAAATTTTCGATGTTTGTGCAAATTTTTTCGCAAGGTTCCTAATGCTCGTGCCATAGATGTTACCATACGATTCTCTTTAGTAATTTATGAAACCATTGCTATATGTATTCCCCTACATATAATTGAAACATTTTTTTGTCTATATATCCTAATTGAATTTATAGCACTACTTATATTTTGTATCACATTTTCCTTCATTTTTTAATGTTTGGTTGATTTTCGAATACCCAGTAGTGTTGTAGATTCTTTTAATTTCCTTAATGATAGGAGACCTTTCAACACTAGAGCTTGAATTATCACCTGCTCCTTTATGAAATACGTTTCAAAAATGCGGTTAACACAATGTCGTATATAATGGTCAAGTTTTTAATCTCCATATCTGTGACTGTTAACATTTTCTAACATCTCATCATCGACACTAATTTCATCTATACATATTCGAATAAATAGTACATAATAAGTTTGCATATTCAATAAATAAATAAATAAATAAATATATTTATCAAATTTCAATAATACGTACATGTGTTCAATATATATATATATATATATATATATCTGTGTGTGTGTGTGTGTGTGTGTGTGTGTACATACCTCGTGATTCAATTTATTCACTTTAATTTTTTTCAATATTTTCACCATCTTCAATCATTGGTTCAATATCTCTTTCACTTTCTCTTTCAAAATTTTGTATCTCCTCATCAATGCTTTGAGGAATATTTCTCTCTGTTTACATTGCAAAATATTTTTCTTGAAGTAGTTCATCAAATAAAAATTAACCTTCACATTTTACACTAGTAAAATTTTAAATATATCAATAGATCATAATATACATACCTGCTTCAATTTCTATTTGAGGTTGATTTTCCCCTTCAATATTTGAGAGTGCTTCTATCTTTCTTTTGTGAGATTGTCTCGTCTCTTCTCTACGTTCCTCAGGGTCTCTTTTTTGATCATATTTTCTCACACAATTCCTTCGATTTCCCATGATAATAGAGTATGAAGTTCAAAAAATTTCGTTCAAAACTTTAGACAATAACTCAATTAGAAAAAGCATCACAAAATATTTAATTTAAAAAAAAATCATTTTAAATTTTTTGCAAAAAATACATACTCCAATCCAAAACACTAACTTTAAAAAATCCGAGAAAAAAATGTCTTATAAAAATGAAACAAAGCTCAAAAGAATTATTTCAACTCAAAACAAGTACTCTAAAAATTCGAAATCAAGCCCAAATATATACATTCAAAAAAAATAAAGAACAAAAAACATCCAAAAAAATGTATCACATACCTCCAAGAAATGTCCTTTAAATGTACATCCAAGAAAATTCCTTAAACCCAAAACAATTCTTTTCAAGATCAGACCGCCTCCAAAAAATGCCTTCCAAAAAGATCCTTAAACCCAAATCTCCAAGAAAAGTCTTCAAACCCAAACCAAAACCTTTGTAAAATTAGACCAAATATATTTTTAAATGTATATCAAAATTTATTTTACAATATCTTGTTTTATCTTAGATTTGTTTTTTTTTAGTAAAACGAATCTAATCATATAAGAAAAATCACAGAAAACTTGGACAAACAAAAAAAAATAATAAAAATATTTAAATTTTCAAATATATATAAAATTCATGTGACAATATCTCGTTTTCTCTAATTTTTTTTTTTGAATAAAACACATGTAATTATATAAATTGTGAATATATATTTTTAGTATAATGATATTGATTAATTATATAGGAGCCTATATAAAATTGATAGGAAATTGTGTGATTTGTATTATGTTGTGATGATTTATTATAAAATATTGTAGATATGAATGTAAGATATTAATTATTGTTTTTTGTTTGTTTGTCAAGTTCTTTGTGATTTTCGAGATTTTATATATGACTTGAGCAACCATGACTTAAGAGCATCTAAGTTGTGAAAATCACATGGGATCGCACTTGATCTGGGTAGACAACCCCTTTAGCTCACTAAAATTTTTTTTAGCATGTCTCCTCCCCTAACATAAGACACCACCACCCCATGAAATTTGATTGCGGACTAGACCCATTTTCAAAATTTATACTAATAAAACTTAACATAAATTTTCTCATTATTTAATAATATAAAAATTTAATATATAAAAATTAAACTAAATTTAAATTAATTATTATTTATTAATATCATATAAAATAATCGCATGACACCATCAATAAATGAAATACTAAATTCTATGATAAATGCACGGCTTCAATAAATGTTTTCTTCTTTTCTTTTACATGCAATTCCTTTGAAAGATTTATGGGTTTACCGAAGTTTAAACATCATTTATTTTAAAGGTGTGGGAATTTTCTTCTCTCCTTTTGTTATTTAGTGTTGTAATGGATAATAAGATTCATCTCAATAATATGAATCAATCACATAATTGAAATTGCAATGCCAAATACAACACGGTTGTATGTTATATCCATTATCTCATCATAAGCATGTAGCATTTTTAAATTTACTTTCAAGACATTAATTTCCTTCCTCAAGGGCATTAATCTAGATATCAACATTTGTAGCTTTAAGTTTAAAATGACTATTTGTAAGTTTTAAGCCTTAAATTTAAAAATAAATAAATTAAATTTTTAATTCTAACAAAGAATGGAATAATTTGTTGATGAGTTTTTTAATTAAAAGTTTTAGACTACAGAAATGAGTCCATCTTCAAGGGAGTGTGAAATTTCTTGAGAAGGTTGAGAATTATTTTAAGATCCCAGATCATATTTAAATATAAGAGAAATGTTATTTTCTCTACAGTTCTTAAGGAAAATAAGATTACAAACCTATCTTGTTCTTGATAATCTCAATTTCTCAAAAAAATTATCTTTTTCCACCATGTCACCTCCATGACAGGACTTTATGATATTTAATAGAGAGTCAATACAGGATGAAAATTTTTCTGACAAAGAATGGAATAACCTGTTGATGATTTTTTTAACTCAACATTTCGGACAATATAAATGAGTCCATCTTCAAGGGAGTGAAAACTTTCTTGAGAAGGTTGAGGAGTATTTTAAGAGCACATATCATGTTTAAATATAAGAGAAATGTTATTTTTTCTACAGTTCTTCAGGAAAGTAAGATTAGAAACTGATCTTGTTCTTGATAATCTCAATTTCTCAAAAATTTTAGATTCGTCCACCATGTCCCTTCCATGGTGGGACTTGATGATATTTAATAGAGAGTCCATACAGGCTAAAAATTTTTCTGACAAAGAATGGAATAACCTGTTGATGAGTTATTAAACCCAACGTTTCGGACTATAGAAATGATTCCAACTTCAGGGGAGTGCCAACTTTCTTGAGAAGGTTGAGGAGTATTTTAAGAGCCCAAATCATGTTTAAATATAAAAAAAATGTTATTTTATCTATATTTCTTAAGGAAAATAATATTAGAAACTGATATTGTTCTTTGATAAAATTAATTTCTCAAAAATGATTTTGAGTTGTGATTCGGTAGAAGTTGTTGCAGCAATTCCACCACAACTGTGGTTGTAGCTAGAATTGTCGAGAGAAGTGAAAAACGTGCAACATCGAGAGAGGGGTAGAGGAAGCTCAAGAAGGTTCGAAAGGAGGTGAACATGAGATGCCAAACGTCCAAGAAAAAAGATAGATTCTGTGAGGTGTCTTTCTAGGCTATGGTTGTCGCTCCCTAAGTCGAGCATAAGCTTAGTGATACATGATGAGAAAGAAGTTCGAAGATGGAGGTGGTCTATATGTAGGAATGACAACATGTATCAAGAGACCCTGAAGATTTCAAGAGTGGGAGTCTGATGCAAGGGTATCCACTAACTGAAAATAATATTTTGGTTCTTCCACGCTTCGACAAGGGTGAAGTGGCACTTGACAAAATTGAACATGATTTTTCTTATTTTTATGTAAAATGAAAATAAGTTTATAAATCCTCTAGATGGTGACTAGCTCGCATGAATGAGTAATGAATTTGAATGCCACTACTGAGATATTACGGTTCTGCAAAAACATGGTTTGGGGAATATGTTGCTTTAAGGAGTTCATTGCTACAAATAAAAGGCAGAGAGAGTCAAGATCATGGGCCCATAACCCATAGGCTTCCACAGTGGATCCATCAGGGGATCAAAATTTGCAGACCCTTTGATCGGTTTTCATGAGATAGAGAAGTTAATAACATTTTTCCAATTATCCAAATTAAATTCATTAATTTCATTAAAAAAATTAATAAGAATAGTAATATAAAAAATAAATAAAAGTATACATCTTAATAAAAAAATTTAATTTAACCCACAAAAACATATAGATGTATACTTAGCTTTTATTTTTTCTTTAAGCTTGGCAAGACTACATCTTCATCATGTCCAATATATCACCCTGGTCAGGCCGCGGAATTGAACTAGTGACTTGACATCAAGGAGTTCCTTAACAAAGAACCCAATCACTGTTTAACCAATACCACGTGGACATATACTTGGATTTTTGAAATTTATTTGAAAATTTAATTATTTTAAACTATTATTTTAAATAAAAAGCAAAATATTACTAAAGCTAAAATAAAAAAGTTAAAGAAAAATAAATAATAATTAAATAATCAAACATAAGAATTCATAATGGTGATGGTGGTGGTGGTTGCGATTAACATCCATAAAGACCAATATCGTCTATCAGGTCTTAAGAAGGAAAAATATTAATTGAGGTTATTTAATATTTTAACTATAATAAAAAAATAAGTGAAAAAAGTATCTCAGGATGAATATACAATACTGTCATATATACAGAAATATGTCATTTTCTTTGAATCCCTCAATCAAGAACCTAGGTATATTTTGGTCTTATTTATATTGAAATATCATTTTATTAAATTAAATTACTAGATTTATTGAAATAATTATTATAAATTTAATTGAAATAAAAATAAGTAATAACCTATAAAATATGATAATATAATATATTTTTATTTTTAAATACTACCTTATTAATATTTAAATTTCATTAAATTATATTAAATTTAAAATTATAATGTAAAAAATGATAGAGGAGAGAAACCAAATTTTTTTTGTAAGAAAATATATTCACATTATGTTAACATGAGAGAGGTTAATAAAAGTAAATACAAGAGTGAAATATCTACCTTTGAGGAAGGAAACCAAAGATGAGGAGCAAAAGTACTCTATCCTATGAGGGAGAAACCAAAGCCTTGTCATTTTGTGGATTGTATAACTCAATAATTGTTCACTAAAATCATGCTTATGAGAATAGAAAATACATAATTTTTGTTTAAAATTACAAAAATTATGCATAACGAGCGAAAAAATGATGCATTATGAGCCGAGGAGCTTCAAGGCGTTGTGTTGTCCACCTTAAAAAAGATGAAAGAAGAGTGGCCTACAGAGAGGCAATATTATAGAGAAATACTAACCTGAGAGTCACCATGAAGAAGAGAGCTAAATTATGTCACATTGAATTTCATGGTTTTTACGGTGGAACAACATTGACCCTCGCTTGTGCCATGAGCTTGCAATCTATGAGTATCAATTGCATGCTCCTCTAGAATATAGCATTGGAGGAGACAAGGGCACACCAACCACTGAGGAGTTTGGATCTTGGGAGGGAGGGAAAAGGGTTACAAGGGTGCAAGGGAAGGGAAGGTAGGAGGAGACAACATGTGGAGAATGGAAGGAAGAAGGACTAGGGGAAGAGGAGGAAGGAATTTTAGGTGCGAATCCCACACGAAGGTTCATAGGTAGCTACCTGAAGACGAATTAATGTGAGTTTAATGTTTGAGGAGTTCTTTTATCCAACCAAAAACTCGAATTCTATCATGGGCACACTCCTCCAGCTGATGTGCGATTATGTTCCTCATTTCCTAGAACATCTCACGACCTTTGCATAATTCAACTTCCTCCATAACTAGGGCTTCCCTACGAAAGGAGTCAGTAATTATGCTCTCAAACATAGCTATAATGGTGGGGTAATCGAAGTAAGTGGGGGGGGGGGGGGGAGGTGCCCCCTTCCTCTCCCTTTGTAGGGGCATCGACATATGCCCCTATCATGATTCAGGGCCAGGAGGTTGTAGAAAAAAATTCCAAAAACTAGTACAAGAAAAGCAAGGAGAAGAATGATAGAAATATTTTCTAACCTCGGGGAAGGAATGAACATAGAGGAAGGTCATTTTAATGTTGGGGAGCGAAAGTAGAGGAGTCACATATTGAGGCAACTTGCTCGTAGGAGGGTGAGTGAATGTTGGGAGTGACACTTCATGTAGATGATGAGCCATGTGGCAACTGTTGTCTATAGTCCTTGAGATAGGTGCTTCGGACCGCCTCATCACCTGGATCCAGGAGGAGAGAAAACATATCTATATTAAACATTATTTTATTATTATATATTTTTTATACAATTAGAAAATTTATATTTATCTTCAGAATGATATATATTAATTAAATATTCTTAGAGCATGTTTAATTGGGCCATGCAAATGAATGATTATGTGTGAGGAGGTCTATGGTTCAAATCCTTATGATGCCCCTATGCTTGTGGAAGATACATATGCATGCATTTTGATAAAAGTTGGAATTGAATCCATGTCACGTGAATATGAAAGTGGCCCAATTTAGAATTTTATATAACACGACCTTTCTAGCAAAAGTGTTGTATATATTACTATTTTTTTTTAAATATTATTTTTTTAATATATTCTTGATAATATTAAATATAAGAAAGGTGAAATTTCTAAAAAAATTATTTTATATTTTAATAAAATAATGCACTGCGAAAACACCTGAATACTTAAATACAAAGAGTGAAGGGGGCTCTACTTGAATCACTCATGATGCACAATATTTTGTAAGGTTTTGTAAATGGGGTAGCAAGCTAAGTGGGCTCAATTGTCGGGAAAACTCCACAGTTAAGCATAGTTGAGCTAGGGGAAATCTGGGATGGGTGGCCTCTTGGGAAGTCCTGGTTACCAGGTGCAAGCCCTAGAAGTGATGATTGACGTTATGTGATTCATTTCACTAGTTTCAATCCCACTTCTTCACCCTTGTGAGAATCACTAGATTCAATGAGTGCTACATGAGCTATTCAAAAACCATGATAAATTAGTAGTTAAGACTACCTCTCATGGAAATTTCCATAGATGAATGACTTACTTAACACAGTTGAATCCCAAAAAATGATATCTGGTATATTTCTTATTTAAAATGAACTTATTTGAATTTTTTTTTTTAATTATTAATTTTTTTCCATTCAAATGGATTAATTAGTTTATTGGAAAATGGAAAAGGATTTGTAATGTAAGTAGTACTCTCCAGGACTCACCTCGACCAAATTTTTTGGCCTGTAGAGATAAACAAGAACTAAGAAAGAAACGCCGAAAACTATAATGTGTCATTATCTTAAAAGGAAATTATCTCCAAAAAACAACGAGAATACATACATAAACAACAAAAAATAGAAATTACAATGAAGAGTCAAGACTTTCCTGATGCCTAAAGGGATAGGGGGCATTGATCCCCCATGAACATGGAACTCCAAGTAAAAAATTCTTCTTTCAATCTAATCCAGGCTCCCAGCTATGCATCCCAATCTCCTAATGATTCAATCTAATATTCCCAACAGAACCCACTATTTGTGTTGTAAATCATTCATGAAGGAAATATTTGCATTCTTGTCATCATGTTGCTGCTAGCGTAGCTATAGCAAAAACAACATGATATTTTTTATCTTCTTATAAAGTGACTTCAGTGAAGGCGATCCAACTCCTTGAAAATTCTCATGGGCCAACTAACCATTAGATGCCACTTTAATCACTTTCCCCACCTTTCCCAACACTCTTCGTGCCATCACAATCCAAAACATTTCCACGGTGGGCCCACCTTTCCTAGCACAACCCCTTTTTCTAATCATGCCAACCCCTTATACTAACCACTGAAACTTGTTCAAATTATCCTCCTAAGCTTCTTTTTCACCCAAGGGGTGCTCCCCATTAGTTTTCATACAAACACCCTCATTGAATCCAACAAGTTTTTTCCCTAATACTAATGATATTACACCCCCCCAATACCCAGAACCTCCACGAGGAAAAAAACCCTCACAACACCATAGACCAAGACAAACTATGTGAGACACTCTAAAACCTGAGCCACCAATGACCATGCTTGACTTAAAAACTAATTGTCACCACAAAAAATATACCCAATACTACAATATCTATAATTACGACACAACATAATCCCCAAAGCTCTCAAAAATAAAATCACACCCAAAACAACCTATCACCACACCAATATAAAAAAAATTTGCATAGAGAGAAGGGGGAAAGAAGGAAACTCTAGCACTTACAAGGCCTATACAGAAAAGCTCCCTTGACAAATTCACCTTCGCGATGAAGAAACACCACGAAGTCTTGCTCCACCCATTGCCTAGCCTCTCACAAGGGAATTCACCACTTAGAATTTCCCCAAAGTCCAAAACCCAACTACTGAACACTGTGAACACAACCATATATCAACCCCTCCTCCCAACATCCTCAATGTTGCTTGATGTATTCGAAAGAATGCACATGCATAGGCTAGCAACTTCTGTATACTATGTGACTTTCTCTCTACCCTCCAACACTCCCTTAACTAGGCACTAGAGAACTTTTGAGGTCTAAAATGGGCATCCTAAGAAAAATGTACAACCAAAACAAACTTTATAAGAGCCAATAGGGTTCAAGATGATGATGTCAAGCATGAGGGAGGAATTACCATTTGTGGGGTAAAAAAATAAAAAAAACATTAAAAATAATAAGATAATAATACTACTTTTTCAACTTGTATTTTCAATTTATCTCCCTAAGGTTTTAGTCAAATTTCTAGAAGGAGTACTTGTTGGATTTAAAATTTGATTCTTCATCCAATGAGTACCCATTTTGCATACTTTTGATGGACCCTACTACATGAGAATTGAGAAATACATGAAATAACGTGATTGCAATTATGTTTTTTCATGTATTTATTAATTTTCATGTAGAAGTGTCCATCAAAAGTATGCAACATTAGTACTCTTTCGATGACGAATCAAATTTTTCATCCAACAAGTCGTCCTGCTCGAAATTTGAGTAAATCCATAGAGAGATAAGTTGAAAATACGAGTTGAAAAAGTAGTTTTTTATTTTTTCTCTAAAAAAATGATGATGTAATCTAATATTATTTAATTATTTCCACCATTATTTTATAGTTTCTTTAGTAGGAACATTTTAGACCTCAAAATTCTCCTAATGAATAAAAATTATCATAGGAATACCCTCTCTAGTCTTTAACTTTCACATGGCTCACGAATTTTATATACGACCAACTACCTTTCCACCATTTTCTTTAATTACCATCATGACTTGTTACGACCTCCCTTGAAAATCTCACATCTCTTCCTCTAACACTAAATATGCCTTGTTCTATGAGCTCATCTAGGTTTCTTTTTAGTTATTAATTGAATTACTTGATGTTATATATATATATATAAACTAATTTAAAATAAAATGATTTAAATAAAATAAAATATATTTAAAATTTTATTAAGTAAAAATTATAGTGAATAAATATGATCTTGCTTGTCATTACACTTGCCATGTGAGTTTCGATTAAGGGTCAGTTCTACTTTTTCAACTAATCGTACAATCGAATAAAATATTATATTATTTTAAAAGAAATCATAACAATCATGTTTCTAAACACTATAGCCTTTATATACTGTATATCTACAACAATAGGCACTCGTGACACTTCGAAAAAAACAAAAAAACAAAAAACCTGTATTTACATGGAGAACTCATAACGTTCATGCCTATAGACATTCTAAACATTATGTCTACACTAATGGAAAGACACTACAGAATAAAGGAAAAGGAGATTTATTTTATCTAAAAAGCGAGAAATTAGTCAAACTTACGATTTATACATTTGATTTCCTCTTCTTCTACGTTATCCTTTTCATAATTCTAATGTTTTGCAAACTCTTTGCAAATCAAAAAATAAATAAATATGATATTGGTTAGAGATTTTATATGAGAAATTTGGATACAAAATTATATAATATATTTAAAAATTTAAAATTTAAAATTAATCTTTTAATATAAAATATTTAGAGAGTATTGAATTACTTTATATGATTTCATTATTTGATTATAAATAAGTGTTACGTCTTTGATTCTAAGCATATTTCCTTTTTTTAATAAAAGTAAAATATTTTTTAAATAAAAAAAATAATGTTTTTTATAATAAAAGTCAAAATAAATACAAGCATTAAAATCATTATAAAAAATCAATAAGTTTTGTTTGGTTAAAGAAACATTCTATAATTTTTGGCGTGTGATCCTATCTATGTTTAATATGGAGTTCACTTTTTTCTTTTTTAAAATAAAAAATAAAATATAGTTTAAATTTAAAAATAATGTGAGATATAATTAAACCTGAAAACAAATATACATATTTAGTTAATTTTAGTCAAAAGTATTAAAAAACATATTTCTACAATTGTTTTTGCTTGCATTGTTATTAGTATTAAAACACAATACAAAGTATATATGGTAAAAATATATGAATACAAATATTTCATTGTCACTCTCAATTATAAATAAAATATCTCCATGTTCATAAAATATAATAAAACATTATATTAACCTTTAAAATTCATTTAAAGTAATTTAAACAAATAACAAATAAAATATATATTATTTGTATTTTCATCTTTCAACTAATATCTAAATAAACTATTTTAATATCCATCCTAACTAAAATATCTCCATGTTCATAAAATATAATAAATCATTATATTAACTTTTAAAATTCATTGAGAGTAAACAAATAACATATAAAATACATATTATTTGTATTTTCACATTTCAACTAATATCTAAATAAACTATTTTAATATCCATCTTAATTGGTAAGAAGGAAATGTGTAATTCATCCAATTCTTAATATAAAAATTATTATGCCATAGTTAAAACATATTAATAATAATTAAAAAATTTAATATCCATCATAAATAGAACATTTCAATTTGTAAAATTGAGTGATGTTGAAATGTATTTAAAAATATATTACTAATAAATAATAATAATAAATTGTATTATATTATATAAACTTGTTGAAAAAAAATTGTTGTGATAGCATTTCAAGTATCAATATTTTACATTTTAACCCATTTTCTAAGTGCTAATTATGAATGAAATAAATATTTGTTGGAATTTCATGTTTTAGATTTGTATGCATTCAAAAATAAAATTTAAGAAATGAATAGAGAGAGAGAGAGAGAGTTCAATCTTTGGAGGTGCAATTTCTTCTATTTTTGCCTTGTAAAAATGGTTTGCACCTTAAGAGATTTGATATCTCTAAATCCATGGTTGAGATCTATATTGGTACAACAAACCAACATGAATGAGATGTGAAAAAATTATTTCATTTTCACTCTCACCCATAAATAAATATTTTGATGTCCATATAAAATAATGTAAGAGAGAGAGAGAGAGAGAGAGAGTTCAATCTTTGGAGGTGCAATTTCTACTATTTTTGCATTGTAAAAATGGTTTGCACCTTAAGAGATTTGATCTCTCTAAATCCATAGAGAGAGAGAGAGTGTGTGTGTGTGTTCAATCTTTGGAGATGCAATTTCTTCTATTTTTGCATTGTAAAAATGGTTTGCACCTTAAGAGATTTGATCTCTCTAAATCCATGGTTGAGATCTATATTGGTACAACAAACCAACATGAATGAGATGTGAAAAAAATATTTCATTTTCACTCTCACCCATAAATAAATATTTTGATGTCCATATAAAATAATATAATGTTATATCAATTTTAAAGAAATAAAATAATTTAAAAAAAAATCTTATTTTTTCTTATACTTATAAAAAGATTAGTTTCACATATATAAACAAAATGTAAAAAAACAAAAAAAAATTTAATACTCATCATGATAAAATATTTAAATGCCTAAAAAATAAAATTAAAAAAATCAATTACTTTCTAATAACAGTAATGGAAAAAAGATATAAAATGCATTTATTTTTTAATATAAAATTAATATGTTCTATTTAAATGCATTAATAAAAATTAATAATAATGTTTATTATGAATATATAATTAAAAAATAATAATATTCAAAAACACACTTGGTGTGTACATACATGCATAGAGATATATAGTGGGTATGGATCCATTTCAATCAATGATATATTAATCACTATGGGGGATCAAATTTCTTCTAAATTGTTTTTCAAAATTTTCATTTTAAAAAACATTTAAACCTCAAGAGATTTCATCCCTCTCATTCTAGTATTGATATGAATTCATAGTGGTATACTTACACTATGGCTTGTAGAATTTTTTTAAATAAAAGTTTTATGTGAAATTACATCTTTTTGAATAAAGAGAATTGGGTTAACTTGCTAATTTTTTAGAAATAAGGTATATTTTTCATCTAATTAAATTATATTCCTGATTGTGGTAGAGATTCAATTTTTCCTTTATTATTTTATTTCAATAGTAACACATTTTTCATAACCATTTTTTTAAAAAGACTTACCATTAAAGAAATTAGGATTCTAGAAAGTAAGAACAAAAAGTATGACTAAAGCCGCAAGGAACCATTTCTATGAAAATGTTGGATAAAAGAAAATTCCTTGGATAATATGAAGATACAATTTACTTGGAAAAAATTAATCATTGGGTTAGTGGTTTTTAATGTGTCATTCACAAACACAAGATCGATGGTTGTGACTTCCCATTACCAAGTTCCTTGTACCAATCTGAACTAAATCAATTGAGTTAACCCAAAATCAATCAATTGAGTTAACCCTCATGTGTTATACAATTTCTTCATTTATTTTCAAAACATTAACATTTTAACTTTTAAACAATAATATATTTTAAATATAATACTTGTAATTTTTGAAACCTATAACCTAAGTACCTTTAGAATAATTGTGCTCTTATAATTATGTATATGATATGTACTAAATTTATTCTGTGACGTGCATTTGACAACCTAGGATGAGGGTGCTAAGTCTACGAAGCCATCCATACTCTACCACTCTCTATATTGTAATCCCGTGACATATTAGGAGGAAACATATGCTCTTAACTATTAGGTCCACTCAATGTATTACCTACCTTGAATGTATTTTTTGAAACTTGGATTATGTAGACTACATAACTTAAATTTGAATATTCAACAAATATTTGCTAGATTATAGACTAAATTTACTTCTAAATATATTTGGAAAATTGTTAAAATGTAAATAGTAAGACTATTTGAAATTTTTTATAATGTTTCAACCATAATAATTTTTTTATTTTATTTTTTAATTTCTTTCTATAATATATACATATTTTTTTTCACAGAGAAAAAAATCGTAACTTTTCATTAAGATAGGTTACATGTTCCATATGTTGGTAGTATACTACTAATTCAGTCCAAAGACTATTACAATCTACCACTTAGCCTTCATGCAGTCAGTAAACAGTCCCAAAAATATGAAATATTTTTCAGTATGTAGCCTGTTGATCATAATTCGCTTCCTGCAAAATTTAAGAGAAAATCTGGTTCAGAGCTCTCAAATTCCCCCTTTGCAGCCTTGGAAAATCATCCTCAAGCCTATCGTTACCATTTCCCACCTCTAAAATTCATTATGAACGGCTGAAAATTTCATATTTGAAATATCTAAGGTTTAGCCCTATCGGCCCTGGCCCCTCTATTTTCTTACTCCGCACGACCAAAGGTTGTAACCATGCGTCAGGCCGAAAGGCGCTTACCGAATACATATCGGGCGCATTCTGGGCCGTCCGATCAGACCATAAATCAACGTACCGCATCTCTCCCACCTTGTGGTCCCCACCCCGCGTCCACTGTTTAAAACTGCCCGGTATTCATCGCACCGCCTTTCAGCGGTAGGGGGTAATCCCTGTTCGGCCAGCGATTCCACTCAGCGCCTGCCACGCATCCCAGCGTACGACCTAGAAATCGCTCTCCATCGCGCATTATTGTTCGACCCAAGACGCGCAGTGATATCACTGTCAGTCGTCTGATTTGAAGGTCTCAATTTGACGATCGTCATACTTTGAAGCTGCATGAACATTAACCCAAGCCATTAGCACCCCTAGCCCACTATCTATTGCCTCCAGCACTCTTCCAACCATCGATCTCCTCATGAGAACGGACGGCCAAGATTTCATTATCCCCTCTGTTGACCCGGTCTTCTTTGACGTCAGCATCCCACGTGTTATCGCATTCCCCCTCCACCAATTATACATTACATTCATATGTTTATTTTATTATTTCACATTACAAATTCTGGCCAGCCCTTCCGCCACTATTTCCACTGCATTTTCTTCGTCACCACCCTGCATGTTTTCCACCACTGCATTGCCGCCCCCCATGCATTATTTTTCTTCACAGTTTTGTGTGTTTTGCAGGTTGACAACGACAGAGAATTATCATAATTTGCAGGCTCCATTACAGGAGCCGAGCACACGTCAAAGGACCATTTTTCAGAGCATAATTATGAAGAAATTCCCCAGAAGCCAAATCGACAAGACTCCAATTTAAGAGGCAGGGTTCAGATTTTTCAAACCCTGCAGGGACATTCAAGACGCCGATTTCACAGATGGAGATATTAATGGGGCAGATCAAGAATATCAGTGTTCAGTAGATAATTAAAGGCAGATAGCTGAAGATTTCGAGGGCCTTGTCCTAGCTTTTTGAAGCAGAGTACCAAACTGAAGATCTGGCACATCATCCAGAAGATTTATACACAGAAAACGATGTCCTCAAGGTTTTATTTCAATGGAGTTTTCTTCCTAGGCAAGGACGTATATTTGTGTGATTTTACTGCCTTATCGTGTCCGGGAAGAGATTTCTACCCAGTGCATTTATTTCAGTTAGCAAGTCATAGAGTACAAACATCAAATCACATTCATTCCACAGTATGGGCGCAAATGTTTCCTCCATTTTGTTTTAATGATACAATTAAATTTTCATCACCTACCTCTTTTGCTAGGTTTTAGTTTTTCCTATAAAAACCATGAAGAAGTACGTTGTAAAGGTTCCAGATTTTTATCAGAAAATTATGCAGTGAAAGGCTTTTTGTATACAGTTTGTAAAACTCTTGTATGGAGGCTCAGAACCCATAGGGTCTCAGTGAGGAGGAGTTCTATCTGTCAAAGAGGATTCTGGTTTTTGGTATTTCACAGTCTGTAACTCTCTTTTACATTTTTAATACATCATTTCATCTCATCCATCTTTCCCGTATCATGTTTTGGAATGCGAGTGGCTCATTGATTTCCAGTAAGGATTCATCCTAGTTGATGCCCATACTTATATTGGTCAAGCACTTTAAATATGACTCATGCATGATATTCTGTTTCATTACTCATCTGAACCGTGATTCTGCTATATTAGTTGCTTTGGGAGGGTGCTTTTAAAATGCTATTATCATGTATGGATTCTTAGATTGGTAAGCCCATGCATGGTGGTATTGTATATCTGGGTATCAACTCAATGTTAACTAATATCCTCTTATTATTTCTTTCACTACATACACCTTCTGATAATTTATGTCTATCAAGTATTTCTGAATCGGCCTGCTTTGCAGTAAACTGTCTCTGAATTGTCTGTTGCTTTTGTATTAAGGGTTCTACATTTTTCCTTTGCAGTATCCCTTTTCCTGTGTCAGTTTCTGAGAGTTTGGTCCCATTCTATTTCATTTCCCTGTTTACAGGAGATAGCATGTGAGCTGAAGCTGACAACTTCACACATCATATTATATGCTCCTTGCTATGCTAAGATGTCCTAGGCACTGGTCTATCACAACTCTAGGCTGTCTCTAGGAGCTACACCATCTTTCTAGCACCGTTGCTGGGGAACGAAGTTAAGAAATTTTAAATCCCTGGGCCTTGAAAAAATCCATTTCACTCTTCAAGTAGGTGAGCATGGAGAGGTGAAGAGTTGTAGATACCTCACCTTGGAGACTCCACATTTGTTATTTAGATAAAATCATTTGCAGCCCTGGCTCCTCATAAGCCACACCTGAGGTCAGATACGTCCAAGCCAAAGACACATTTAGTGTCTGACCCTGACCAGATTATACATAAAAGAAATTGGAGGGAAAGGAAATCAGCATGTTCCCAAATTCCTGAAGTGCCTATAGAAGATTTTCCTTCCTCCACCTCTCAAGATTCTCAATTGCAAATTCCCGACTCCATTGTGGGAGATACTGATTATTATTATTCGGATAGTCCACCCCGAGAGGGTATCAGAAATAAAAAAGTCTTCATCCTACTCCTGAGGTTGAAGAGGTCAAGGAAGTAACCGAAGTATCTGCTATTAATAGACCCTTGTTCCCCTCAAGCCCTCAAGCTGCAGTTGAGTATATTCCTATTATTATTCATACTCCACTTCCTCCTCCTCTTCCTCCTCTTACTCATCAAACTATTGCACCACCTCCACCTCCTCCAATGGCTAATGTTCCAGCCTTTTTGACGAATAAATATGCTCCCCTGGCATTACCCCAAGTGCTGAATGATATGCCCCAGGATTATCTGAAGGTCTTGCCCAGATTCAATGGAGAAAATGAAATCGATGCTCAGAGACATCTTGATACCTTCTTCTCCTTTGCATAGAACTTTAATGTTGAATATATAGATGTAGTTTTAAGACTGTTTGTACAATCTCTAGATGGTGAAGCTCGAAAATGGTTTAAAACCTTGGCTGGCCGTTCAATTACCACTTGGGATAACATGGAAGACACTTTCCTTAGGAAATGGGGAGAGAAGAAAGATCATGGAAACTCTCTCATTGAGTTCAATACACTAAAGAAAAGACACAATGACGGAGTGTCAGAATTTATCAAGAGATTTAATAAGTTGTATCTAAGCCTCCCCGCTGATATGAAACCCCATCAAACTGCTGCTAAAGTTGTTTTTGTAGTAGCCTTTGATTCAGAATTTTTCTTCTCTCTAAGAGAGAGGAAGCCTGCTACTCTGGACGATGCCCAGGCAGATGCACTTGAGTTGGAAGCAAACTTTGCCTCCACTGGCAAGTCAAAAGGAAGACCTGAACAAGAAAGCAGAAGAAGGGGCAAGGAAGAGGCATCTACTTCTAGTCAGGACAGAGACTCAGAAAAAATGGAAGAAATGAGCAAATTGATTAAGAAAATGGTCAAGCTTGAATTGGAAGCCAAGAATTCAGCCTTCAAAAATTTTCAGAATGCTCCCAATAGAGGTTAGAATCCTCAGTATAGGAAACCACCCTTGCAAATATTGCCAAGGGAAGCAAAGGAGCAACAGGATCAAGTGGCACACCCAGTGTACCTAGAAGGTCTAGTTGATGACTCCACTTAGGACACTACCTACAGGATGGAGGATGCAAATCTTGCCTTTTCAGATAGCGATGGAGAAGAATGCCCTTTGCAAGGGAATGATGAAGATGGATGCTCATTGCCAGAAGAAGAGGCAAAATTTGATCATTATTGTAAACAATTTGATGATTTCATCCAAGCACATTTTAATAGAAGATATGATCTCAGATCTTCTAGGAAGAGGACCCGTACCGAAGAGCAGGAAGAAAAAGAATTACCCCAGAAGGAAGCACCTGCTCAAGAGGAGTCTACAATGTAGAAAGTTGCAGACAAAGGTAAGCAACCTCTAAACAAACCTTTTCAGTCTAATGATCAAATTCCGTATTCCTCAAAAGTAGTCACTTCTCCTAATGTCAAATCTGTGTCAAAAGAAGCCCAGCCCCTAGTTGAAAATGAAGAGTTGAAAGAGGTTGTGATAGAAAAGTCCCTTCCTGCTTTCAGTCTGCAAAAAGAACTAGAAAAGGTCAAAATCCCAATCCCCTTGACTGAACTGTTGAAACAACTAGCATATCAATCTCAAGTCACATATTTCATGCTCCCTCCAGAGGCACCAATCATCCCAGATAGTCTCAACCTTCAGGAAGAGAGACCTATGGTAGTTTTGGCCCACATGTTGAGGAGGTAGATCCCTCTACTCCTCCCTTCTATGTGTCTCTAGTAATCCATGACCTACTATTACATAACTGTATGTTAGATTCCGAAGCTTCCCATAATCTTATGCCTTTGTCAGTCATGGAACAACTAGGTTTACAAATCACATGTCCATATAAATACCTCTACTCATTTGATTCCAAAAGAGTTAAATGCTTGGGGATGATTAAATATTTAGTGGTCAATTTGGCCCAAATCCCAGCAAAAAGTGTGGTAATGGACATCGTGGTGGCTGACATTCCGGATCGCTTTGGTATGTTGTTGTCGAGGTCCTGGGGAACAAAAATTGGTGGATCAATTAAAATGGGCTTAACATATGCCACTATTCCAGTTTTTGGTGGCCAAGAGAGGAGATTGTACAGGGAGAATAGATTTGTTAAGATGGTGACTCAGGCTGACAATTCTGCAAATTCACCAATATACAGTAAGGAAGGAGATTTCTCATGTCTGATGCTGGAAGAAGATCAAGATTTTGCTCATGAACCATCCTTCTATCAGATAAAGAGTGAGCAGCCCTCAGAAAACATGGAAGCAGGAATATGGACACTCCATTTTGATGGAGCAAATTCAAGGGAAGGAAACGGAGCTGGAGTGCTATTAATCTCTCCTGCAGGCAGATGGATCCCACTGTCTTTCAAATTGGAATATGAAGCCACCAATAATGTGGCTGAATATGAGGCACTTCTGTTAGGATTGCAGACAACCAGGAATATGAATATACAAAGTTTAAAAGTTCTGGGAGATTCAGAACTAGTAGTAAGACAGGTCAGGAATCAGTGTCAAACCAAACATCCTAGGCTAAGGGCCTACAGGAATGAAGTTTGGGACATGGTATAGAATTTCTTCTTGGAATTCAATATCCATTTCATGCCCCGAGAACAGAATAGGATGGCTGATTCCCTTGCTGTGGATGCTAGTGCATTCCGACCACCTCAGAACCCTCTTTTAAGATACGAAGTTGAGGTGTGTTATCGACCTTCAATCCCAGACAATACCAAACACTAGAAGGTATTTGAGGATGAAGAACAGATGAAGAGATTCCTGGAAACAGTGGGAGAATTCTCCAATATGGAGATTGATGATGAAGAAGAGGCTGAGCCTGAAGACACTCCAGAAAGAAATTGGGAGGAAAAAATGGCAGGTAATAAAGTGTTGCAGTTAAAGGGAAACATAATACCTAGAGGGCTGGTACCTCTAGAAATATTATTTGATAAGAATGATGTCCCACTGTAGCCAGGAAAAGTGGTAGAAGAAAATTAGGTGGAAGACCTGAATTTGGGTACTGAGGCTGAACCCAAAATTGTTAAACTATCCAAGAAAGTCCCTGAAGAATATAAAAAGCTATATCAGGAATTATTCCAGTCTTACAGAGATGTGTTTGCATGGTCCTATCAGGACTTGAAAACTTTTGATATCAGTATTATGCAGCACAAAATTCCATTCAAGGCAGATGCAAAGCCCCATAAGCAGAAGCTCAGACAAATCAATCCCCTACTGCTGCCTTCTATTGAGAAGGAAATCAAGAAACTGCTGAAGGCCAAAATAATTGTACCATTGAGGTACTCTGAGTGGGTGGAAAACCTTGTTCCTGTACGCAAGAAGAATGGAGAAATAAGGTTGTGTGTGGATTTCAGAAATTTAAATAGAGCATCCTTAAAGGATAATTATCCACTTCCCAAAATGGATCATATTCTGTAGAGGGTAGTTGGAGCTTCCAGAATGTCAATGATGGATGGATTCTTTGGTTATAATCAGGTGGATGTACTTCCAAAGGATCCAAAGAACACTGTTTTCACCACACCATGGGGTACATTTATGTATGCAAGGATGCCTTTTGGATTGATTAATGCAGGGGCCACTTTTCAGAGGGAAATGGACATTGCTTTTGTCGGGGAGCAGGATAAATTCTTGGTGGTATACCTCGATGATATCACTGTATTTTGCAAGAATGATGCTGAGCATATTGAACATCTGCAGAGAACTCTTCAGAAATGTAGAAGGTATGGTCTCTTTCTGAATCCTCAAAAGTATTTATTTTCCTTAGAAGAGGGAAAGCTTTTAGGCCATATCATTACTAAAGATGGGGTGAAGATAGATCCCAAGAGGGTAGAAGTTATAAACAGTATTGCTTTTCCTAGAAATAAGAAAAAAGTACAAGTATTCCTTGGACGCATTAATTTCCTAAGAAGTTTTATCCCTAACTATGCTGAGATAGTTAGGCATATAACAGACATGCTCAAAAAGAATAATGAGGTGAAGTGGTCACAAGAATCATGGGAGGCATTTACCAGGATAAAGAATACTTTTGCAGAAGCCCGTGTGTTGGCTGGACCAGATTATGATAAACCTTTCGTGATTTTCTCTTTTGCATCACCTCATACAATAGCAGGAGTTTTATTGCAGAAAAATGAGGAAGGTTATGAGAAGCCTATTGCCTTTTCAGTCAGGTGCTCCGTGATGCAGAATTAAAATACAACATATTGGAAAAGAAAGCATACGCTCTAGTGAAATCCCTCAAAGCATTCCGTGTATATATCTTACAGTCTCACATCACTGCATTTGTGCCTGCAGCTGCTGTAAAAGATATTCTTATTCAAGGAGACAGTGAAGGAAAAAGGGGCAGGTGGATTGCCAAAATACAGGAGTATGACTTAGACATCCACCCTACTAAGTTGATCAAAGGACAGGGGCTTGCCAAAATGCTATCTAAATCAAACTATCAAATCCTAGGCATAAATTTGTCTGTTATAGTAGGTGAGGAATCTGAGGAGAAAGAAGAACGACATGGAATTGGAGTAGCTACTCCAGAAACACATCTAAAGTACCTCACTAGTCCGTGGTACAAAGAGATAGTAGAATATCTCCTCATGCTCAGCTGCCCTCCAAGTTGTGACAAAACTAAATACAGAGCATTACAGTTGAAATCACAGAAGTATACAATTGCCAATGGCCGGCTATACTGGCGAGATCCCTCAGGTATCTTACTCCTGTGCCTCATAGAAAATGAAGTAGAGAGTACTATAGCAGAATTTCATGAAGGGATCTGTGGGGGTCATTACAGCTAGAGGGCCACAGCTCATAAAATTATGAAAGCTGGCTTCTATTGGCCAAAGCCTTTTGGGGATGTTTTTACTAGGGTGAGAGCATGTGATAAATGTCAGAAATTTGCTGAGAAACAGAAATCTGCACCGTTTCCCCTGATTCCAGTCCATGTGGATGAACCATTCAAACAGTGGGGTATTGATTTTATAGATGAGATACATCCTCCACCGAGTGGAAAACATAAGTGGATTTTAACAGCCACAGATTATTTCACCAAATGGGTGGAAGCCATACCTGCAAGGAATGCCACAGATAGTGTGATCATAAAGTTCATGGAAGAAAACATCATATCCAGGTTTGGCTGTCCTGCTAGGATAGCGACTAATAATGCACAGGCCTTCAAGTCTGCAAAATTTATGAATTTCTGCCAGCAATATAATATCATACTCATTCATTCTATAGCTTACTATCCACAAGGAAATGGCTTGGCAGAGTATTCAAATAAAACTCTGGTGAGGGCCTTGAAGAAGACTATCAATGAAAATCAAAAGAATTGGGATTCCCAATTGAAATTTTCTCTATGGGCTAATAGAATCACCAGCAAGAGGGCAACTGGGAAATCCCCTTATGAATTGGTATATGGATGAGCAACAGTTTTTCGTTTACAACTAGCCTTACCAGTGGCCCATTTTATGCAAGAAAGCCAGGAGAAACCTGATGATATGATCAGGAGAATCAATCAATTGGTGGAATTAGAAGAAACACGGGGCTAGGTGAACCAGAGATTGGTATAATATCAAGAGAAAATGAAGCACATTTTTAATCAACATGCAAAGGATAGGAAGCTGCAGATTGGTGATTTGGTGCTCAGGTGGGATATCCGAAGAGCTGAGAAAGGTAAACATGGCAAATTTGACCCCCTCTGGTTTGGTCCTTTCAAAATTGTGGAACAGGGGGCCAATAATACTTTCAGGTTGGAGAATTTACAGGGTGACTTGCTAGATGCCCCTGTAAATGGTCAATTTCTCAAGCCCTACTTTTAGTTATGATTCAGGCCAGGCAGCCTGATGTATTATATTGTATGATAGCTTCCTTTTGGTTTTAGTTTGAATAATGTGGGTGTTGTGATGAATTATAAAATGAAAAATGAAGGTGCTGGAAAGCAAAGTCTACATGCATGATGATCAGAGGGTCTACGAGTTCTCGACACATCCAGGAATGAACGTGCCATCCCCAGGTGGAGCCAATGTTGATCATAATTCGCTTCCTACAAAATTTAAGAGACAATCTGGTTCAGAGCTCTCAATTCCCGCTTTGCAGCCTTGGAAAATCATCCTCAAGCCTATCGTTACCTTTTCCTGCCTCTAAAATTCATTATGAATGGCTGAAAATTTCATATTTGAAATATCTAAGGTTTAGCCCTATCGGCCCTGGCCCCTCTGTTTTCTTACTCCGCATGACCAAAGGCTGTAACCACGCGTCAGGCCGAAAGGCGCTTACCGAATGCATATCGAGCGCATTCTGGGCCGTCCGATCAGACCATAAATCAACGTACCACATCTCTCCCGCCTTGTGGTCCCCGCCCCGCGTCCACTGTTTAAAACTGCATGGTATTCATCGCACCGCCTTTCGGCGGTAGGCGGTAATCCCCGTTCGGCCAGTGATTCCACTCAGCGCCCGCCACGCGTCCCAGCGTACGGCCTTAAAACCTCTCTCCATCGCGCATTATTGTTCGACCTAGGACGCGCAGCAATATCGCTGTCAGTTGTCCGATCTGAAGGTCTCGATTTGATGATTGTCATACTCCAAAGCTGCACGAACATTAACCCAAGCGATTAGCACCCCTGGCCCACTGTCTATTGCCTCCGGCACTCTTCCAACCCTCGATCTCCTCATGAGAACGGACAACCGAGATTTCATTATCCCTGTCGTTGACCCGATCTTCTTCCATGTCAGCATCCCACGTGTTATCGCATTCCCCCTCCGCCAATTATACATTACATTCATATGTTTATTTTATTATTTCACATTACAAATTTTGGCTAGCCCTTCCACCACTATTTCCACTGCATTTTCTTCGTCACCACCCTGCATGTTTTCCGCCACTTCATCACGTCGCTCTGTTACACAGTCACTCCCACTGCATTGCCGCCCCCCATGCATTGGTTTTCTTCACAGTTTTGTGTGTTTTGCAGGTTGAAAATGGTGGAGAATTATCATAATTTGCAGCCTCCATTACAGGAGCCGAGCACACGTCAAAGGACCATTTTTCAGAGCAGAATTATGAAGAAAGTCCCCAGAAGCCAAATCGACAAGACTCCAATTTAAGAGGCAGGGTTCAGATTTGTCAAACCCTGCAGGGACATTCAAGACACCGATTTCACATATGGAGATATTAATGGGGCAGATCAAGAATATCAGTGTTGAGCAAATAATTAAAGGCAGATAGCTGAATATTTTGAGGGCCTTGTCCTAGCCTTTTGAAGTAGAGTACCAAATTGAAGATCCTACGCATCATCCAAAAGATTTATACATAGAAAGCGATGTCCTCAAGGTTTTATCTCAACAGAGTTTTCTTCCCAAGAAAGGACGGATATTTGTGTGATTTTACTGCCTTACCATGTCCGGGAAGAGATTTCTACCCAGTGCATTTATTTCAGTTAGCAGGTCACAGAGTACAAACAGCACAGCATAGTCATTCAGTAGTATGGGCACAAATGTTTCCTCCATTTTGTTTTAATGATACAATTAAATGTTCATCACCTGCCTGTTTCGCTAGGTTTTAGTTTTTCCTATAAAGACCATGAAGAAGTACGTTGTAAAGGTTCCAATTTTTTATAAGAAAATTATGTAGTGAAAGGATTTTTGTATACAGTTTGTAAAACTCTTGTATGGAGGCTCAGAGCCCATAGGGTCTCAGTGAGGAGGAGTTCTATCTATCAAAGAGGATTCTGGTTTTTGGTATTTCACAATCTGTAACTCTCTTTTACATTTTTAATACATCATTTCATCTCATCCATCTTTCCCGTATCATGTTTTGCAATGCGAGTGGCTCACTGATTTCTGGTAAGGATTCATCCTAGTTGATGCCCATACTTAGATCGGTCAAGTGCTTTAAATATGGCTCATGCATGATATTCTGTTTCATTACTCATCTGAACCGTGATTCTGCTATATTAGTTTCTTTGGGAGGGTGCTTTTAAAATGCGATTATCATGTATGGATTCTTAGATTGGTAAGCCCATGCATGGTGGTATTGTATACCTGGGTATAAACTCAATGTTAACTAATATCCTCTCATTATTTCCTTCACTACATACACCTTCTGATAATTTATGTCTGTGAGGTATTTCTAAATCGGCCTGCTTTGCAGTAAACTGTCTCTGAATTGTCTGTTGCTTTTGTATTAAGGGTTCTACATTTTTCCTCTACAGTATCCCTTTTCCTGTGTTAGTTTCTGAGAGTTTGGTCCCATTCTATTTCATTTCCCTGTTTACAGGAGATATCATGTGAGCTGAAGCTGACAACTTCACACATCATATTATATGCTCCTTGCTATGCTAAGATGTCCTAGGCACTGGTCTATCACAAATCTAGGCTGTCTCTAGGAGCTACAACATAGCCAATGTTCACATAGTAAGTTCGGTGCATAACTTACTAGCAAAAGAAACAAAAACATATAAAAAGTGAAATATACATGCCGATAAATAAAAACCAGGGAGATAGTCACAAAATTCTCCCAAAAAACTGTACAGCTAGACAACCATCTATGTAGGTGCCTCCTCTATAAAAGGCCGATGAAAATATCTATATACCTATCCACCCGAGTGTTTAGTATAGTGCCAAATGCCCCAGTTTAGCTTTGATTCTTCTTTGGACAATTGGTCAGCCACTTTGTTCCGAGACCTATAAAGATGTGTCACTGAGATGGAGTCAAAAAGGGCTTTGAGTTGATGAACCTCTCGCAGCAGTGCAGACAGTGTGTGCGAGTGACATAGAGCTAGATTATTAAACCAATTGATTATTATCCATAGATGGCATTGAGATATTTTAATATATATATATATATATATATATATATATATATATATATATATATATATATATCCTTCTCTTTCTTATTAAAATTGTTTTAAATACATATCAATTTTACTTAACCTTAGCATTATTATTATTATTATTATTATTATTAGTGTTTTTGGAATTCCAAATATCAATGAGGGAGGCTATTGAAATTGAGAGACATCCTAGAAATCTCAACAGAGATGATGGATGGAAACTAAGTAAGAGTTGGACGCCAGCCCCCTCAAGGTGACTCAACCCCCTTGCATTGTTTCCTTTGATTTTATTCTCCTCCCCCCTTTGGTTTTTTCTTTTTTCTAAAGCTATTTTATTATATTATCTCATATATATATATATAAACTGTTGTTTTATATTATGCCCCCCTCTCCGCCCTTTGTAATAATAATTATAAATCTTCCCTTAACTTTTTCATTTTCATTTTATTTTCTAGTTTTATAACTTATTCATTCTAATTAATTAATTAATTAATTATTATTATTACTATTTATTTATTTATTTAGTTTTTTTACCTGTACTATAAGCTACCCCTTCTCCCTTTTTTGTTTTTATAATTTAACCCCCTTTTTTTTTCCAAATTATTACATATTTAAATAATTAAAAAGTTTTAATTTGATAACTAATTAATTAAATTAATTAAAAAGATTTTAATTTTCTAGCTAATTAAATAATTAAAGAAATTTTAATTTTCTAACTAATTAACTAAACAATGGCTAGTTTATAAGACTAGTTTTAACAGCTAACTCCAGGCTATGAAGCATCCTTACTATTTATTCACTGAGATCACCTTGTCCTGAGGATGAACCACATTAGATGGTTTGAAACGTCGACAAAATCATAATGATGTGTTTAATCCGAAATATTTTCTATCTATCTACATTATGGATCACAAAATTCTTAGATCTAACAATAATATTTGACATTTTAATTTTATTACGAAGTAATCTAATTATTTTATTTTCAAATACTTCTTCTTTCTGAGTGAAACATCCATTCCTAATTTTTCTTTTTTTTTAAACCAAGTAATTACAAAATGACTATAATCTGATAGCCATATAACCATAACATAAAAATAAAATTAGATTGTTTATTCACACCCCTTACCTTATATGTAAGGATCATATATATATATATATATATATATATATATATATATATACGCAAAAGTCATAACCATACCTTTGAAACTTCATTACGTAACTTATTCTCTATTATTCACATTAATGATCATAATATGGTGTATATGTAGTGCATAGTGTGAGCTCTAGCTTTGAGTTGTGTGCGCTGTTCCACCTGTTGGCAGACGTGCTTGCCATCTGTACCACCTTTTAATTCCGGCAGGGAATTGGCGCTGATTATTAATCGCAAGGCATATCATTACATCAGTCTCATTAAGTTGATATATTCGTTTCGATATGGAGGTTATGTAAATTTATTATGGCGGTCATCTCCGCCCTCCACTTGGCGTTACTGATGTTGCGCCATGGATATTTTTCAGTGCGACCATACTTGGTAAGTACGTGGCACAGTCTTCGTGATATTATGGGTTATTGCAGAAGATTTTGTTTCGTTCTCATCCATTTTTTTGAGGGAAAAATCACCCGGTTAACTGAGAGTGAAGGGAACAGTTGACGAGTTGATTTGCATTCTCCAAGTCTCGGCCCTTCCTAGAAAACTCTGACTCAACCCTTAAAGGAAACCTCCTTCCTTTCACATGGTTACCTTGCTCTGCAAAATTTTCAGCTTCGTGTTTTCATTTGCTCAGTTTGTCATCCTTTTCATGTATGGAATCGTCTATTCGCCGACGTTCCCAGCTGAGTAGATGTATGAATGATTAACTATTCTCAGAAAAAAATGGATTCCTTAGTGCTGAACGGCAGTCGCGGGGACTTGGAGAGTGTCTTGTTGCTCCTTTATGAGCTTCAAAGGTAATATGAAGAATTATTTATCTCTTTGCAAAGTTTAGCTTTCCTGAAAATTTCGTTTTCAGTTTAAGGGTTTAAACTTCTGTGTTCGACATTTGCATCACGATCAAAGGTTGCCGACTACCTTTTCAAGTATCTCTCTTTCCTTTAAGAAAGTTTTTCTGAGTTATAAACCTTAGCTCGTCCATAGTCTACTCGCACGCAGCCACTAACAGCTCAGTTTATGCTATGTTTGGGTGCAGGTTCGTGGTGCAAACTCATTAAGATTCGACCTCTAGCTATTCTTTGCTTTCGTGATGCAGATACCCTAGCGGAACTGACTGTCCTTTTCCTTTCCAGGTATCCTATAGCCTTCGTTGAACAACCCATGTTCTTTATTTTCCATAGAATGTATTATGGTTGTTAGATTTATAGAGTCTCTGCCTTCATTTTAGAATTGTATGATTTTTAAGAAAGAGGGTTTTCAAAACCCCACCCTAAGGTTTTCCATTGATATTCGCTACTGTTGTATAAGGGTCGTTCTAGGGTTTAGACCCGAGTTATTTTCTATTAAATTTTTCTTGCAAGAAGTACAGGGCGCCCACCTCGAATCTTAGTAGCAATATATATTTATTTGTATGTATGGAACTAATTTTCCTTGGTTAATTTTGTTACTCTTCAAATGAGATAAGTTATAATATTTTGTATATATGCATGAATATTTTTCCACCCAATTCTCTGTTTAATTCATTTCACATGCAAATTACTGGTTGACTGTGAATGGAAGAAAAATATAGTTCTGGTTTCGCCTTTATTTAAGGATAATGTTTCGTTATTCTTATTCCGCATTTACACAGGTTTTCGATTATTTTCCTTGCATCGGTTATTCTTTCTTTTGATGGAACCAATAGTCATTTCTTTACTGGTATTGCATGCCTCAGTTCTCTCCCTATGGTGTCTAGGTCTCCAAAGATAAATACCCGTGTATAGATAGGGAATCTCTAGACAACAGATGATGTACTGTGTTTGGGGTTTATACCCCGCTTTGGAGTCAACGGTCTGTCGGTTCGAACCCTGGATTCCAGTTTTAATTTTTTTCAAATAGGCCGGGTTCTCTTATACATCTTACTTATATTTTCCCCAAAACCTGTAAAGATAATTTATACCACGTGTTCTCATAGCAAAGAATAAGATAGTTCATGGTTACAGTTCCTTGTTTTTTCTATAAAATGTGTCACAATCTATTTCAGCAACACTATCTTGTTATAACTATGCTACTTTTTTTTTGAATTCATATTATAAATTTTTCTTTTCAGTGCTCTAATTCCATTCAGTAGCTAGATAGTAACTCTTCAATAATAAGTTCATAAAATAAAAAGTAGCACACAAATATCTACTACTACTTGTCTTATAGTACCAGAGATTCATTCATCTTCAAAATAGGATAGTAACCAATCATATTAATTCTTGTGAAACAATCTTTCAAACCTTTTATTAATCTGCTCAAAATTCACAGTAAACACTTATCTGGATTATGAAATTTTAAGCTGTGGTCCTCCCAACCGTCAAGGGAGGCTATTACGTCCTCTGCTTGCCCCCTTGCTTCATAATCTGGACAGTGCCATGGGTTAACAGTGGATTCTTCTGCTGTGACCTCAGGATGGTCAATCTAGTCACACTCAGATAATTCTGGCTTTACAAGGGTTTCTGGAAGCTATTTTCAACTGGTCCCAACCAACTCTAGAAAATACTCCTCCTTTACCAAATTTCACAGAACCCCTACTCCTCTCCTGGGATTCAACTTTATCCTTAGAGGAGTAGGTAACTGTTTCCAACCAGCTCTAGAAAATACTCCCGCTTTACCAAATTTCATAGAAGCCCTACTCCTCTCCTGGGATTCAACATAATCCTCAGAGGAGTAGGTAATTGTTTCCAACTATTCCCCAACCACCTCCTATTCTTGGAAACATTTCTTTACCATAAGATTTCTGTATATTTCATATTAAAATATTTTCTTCTGTTATTTTGATTAACTGCTTCTAATTAATAAATCAACAACTAAAATATTTTTTCTAAATTAACAGTAATTTTTAAAAAAAATTCTTTCCAGATAAAAGAAAATAAATAAATTGTCTTTAACTAGTTAACACTAGTTAAGTTTAATGAGGTTGTCACAACTTCCCCCCCTGGAAGTAACACCGTCCTAAGTGTTTCAACCCAGCTCTGTAAAGAGATCCAGGTAATCTTCCCGCTTAAATTTTTCATCCGCCCAAGTAGCTTCTTCCGATATGAAATGCTTCCATTGCACTTTTACCTGGACGACTACTCATTTGCGAAGTTCGATTTCCCTTCGGTCAAGTATGCATTGCGGCTCAACCAGAAACTCTCCGTCCGGTTCTACCTGAAAAAAAAAAAATTTCAAGTATGTACTCATCATTTTCGTTCAAAATTCTTTATGTTAGGATTTTATCTCTATCCTACCTGAATATTCTGCCAATGAATCACATGTTTTTCATCATGAACATATCGCTACAATAAGGACACATGGAATACATTGTGGACTTGAATGTGGTTGGGTAAAGCCACCCGATAAGCCACTAGTTATACCCTTTCCAATACTTGGAAAGGTCCACAGTATCTGGGAGATAATTTAGCGCAAGAGGTCCACCTCAAGGTAGTCCTCTTGGGTTTAATTATTATATAAACATGATCCCCTACTGCGAACTCACGATAAGACCTTTTCTTATCTGCATAACTCTTTTTCGAGTCTTGAGCGGCCTTTAAGTTTTGTCTTATTCTTTTTACTTCAGCTTCCATTTCTGCCAGCATCTCGGGTCCCAATAATAACTTAGTTTCAGGGCTGCTCCAATTTATAGGTGTATGGCATGGCCTACCATACAACGCCTCAAAGGGAATCATTTTTAAGGAGTCTTGATACCCACTGTTATAAGAAAACTCAACTAGGTGCAAATAATCCTCCCATTTTGTTGGCTACTGCATCACATACATGCGCAGCATGTCTTCCAACACTTGGTTTACCTGCTCTGTTTTCCCATCAGTCTGAGGGTGATAGGTAGTGCTAAGATGTGTTTGTGTTCCTAAACCAGAAAACAAGGCTTTCTAGAATGTGGATGTGAACTTAACATCCCAATTTGAAATCAAAGTCTTAGGTATGCCATGCAACCTGAATATTTCCTTCATAAAGATATCAGCAATCTGTACTGTCTTATATGTTGACTATACCAGTATAAAATGTGTAGATTTTCTTAATCGGTCTACCACTACCATGATCGAATCATGTTGTCTTTTTGTTCACGGTAAACCTGTGATGAAATCTAGGGAGATAACCTCCCATTTCCACTCAGGTATAGGTATGGGTTGCAATAATCCAGCAGGATGTTGGTGCTCCACCCTTACTTGTTGACATTCCAAACATTTTCTCAAATATTCAGCTATATCTTTACGCATGCCCGGCTAATAATATACCTTTCTTATTGCAGTAAGCATTTTTTGATACCCCAGATGACCAGCATAATATCTGCGATGGATTTCATTCAGTATTAACCCTTTCAGAGTTATATGATTAGGCACATATATTCTTCCTCAGAAGGTCAACAACTGATCCTTTTTTCTTTCATACTCAATTGTCTTGCCTTGTTTCTTATCTTCTTCAATTTGTTGCCATAGGAATTTGTATTCCGAATCTTTATGTGCCTCTTCCTTTAGTTGTTCCAAGAATTGGCTTTCTAACTGATTATAATATAATGCATAAATTCCATGTACTTTCCTACTCAACACATCAGCTATGTGATTTTCCTTTCCCTTCACGTGCTGTATGTCCATGTCAAATTCACTTAGAAAGGCATTCCAACTTTCTTGTCTAGAATTTAAATCTATTTTCTTAAAATAATTAGTTAAGCTACTATGGTCTATTTTAAGTACAAACCTCTTAACCAGTAGGTAGTGTCTCCACACCCGGAGAGCATGTAACACAACTGTCAACTCCAAATCATAAGAAGAATATTTCTGTTCATGGTCTTTTATTTTCCTAGACTCATATGCCACCACTTTGCCTTCCTGGGTCAATATAGCTCCAACACCCTCTTTACTAGCATCAGTACAAACCTCATAATCTTTATCAGGGTCTGCTACCCTCAAAACTGGTGTTGTAGTCAAGAGTTGCTTTAGCTTTTTAAAGCTGTCCTGACACTCTTTTGTCCATTTGAATAGCTTTCCCTTCTTCTGCAAAGATGTAATAGGGAAAGAAATTTTATAAAATCATTCTATAAATCTTCTATAATACTGTGCTAATCCCATAAATGATCTAATATCAGCCACATTTTGGGGTACTTGCCATTCCATTATAGTTTTGATATTTTTCGGATCAACAATGATTCCTTCAGTTGATATCACATGTTCCGGGTATTGGATTTTTGTTTTAAAGAAATCACATTTAATGAACTTGGCGTAAAGCTGATGTTTCCTTAACATCTCCAAAACTATCCTCAAATTCTCTTTGTGTTCCTCCTCACTTTTGGAATATATCAGTATGTCATCTATGAAAATAAGTGCAAAGTTATCCAGGAATTGATGGAAAATGCCATGCATAAATCTCATAAAATTCGCTGGTGCATTTGTCAATCCAAAGGGTAACACCACAAATTTATAATGCCCATAGCGGGTACGAAAGGATATCTTGGAGATATCCTCATCCTTAATCCGAATATAATCGTATCCAGATTTTAAGTCTATTTTAGAGAACACCTTGGCCCCTCTCACTTGATTGAATAAATCATTGATTCTTGGTAAGGGATATTTATTCTTAACAATTAGCTTATTAAGCTGCCTGTAATCTATGCACATATGTAATTTTCAGTATTTATTTTTAACAAAAAGGACTAGTGCTCCCCATGGAGACACACTTGGGCGAATATAGCCTTTGTCTAGCAGCTCTTGCAGCTACATTTTCAATTCCGTTAATTCTGGCACGCTCATTCTATATGGAGCTCTCGACACTGGGGAGGCTCCTGGCAACAATTCTATGGTGAAGTCGATATCCCTTTTAGGCGACAAACCAGGAATTTTTTCTAGAAAAACATCCAGAAATTCCTGTACCACTAGAATCTCTTCCATCATTGGTGCTTTTTCCTTGGATTCTGTATACCCCACCTAAATTTCATACAGCTGGCATCCTTTTCTGATGCATTTACCCATTTGAGATGTTGTGATTGGTCGTAGTTGTACTGGTTTTTTAATTCCTTGAATCTCCTTTCATGTGCCATCTTGCATTCTATAATAAATGACCTTTTCCTTGCAGTCCACTAAGGTCCAGTGTCTTTCTAGCCAATCCATACCCAGCAACACATCATAAGATCCTAATGGTAAGATATTTAGATCTACTTGCAACTGTTGTTCTGCCACTTCCAACACACAGTTAGGAACTTTTGTAGTTACCTTTCGTTTTTCCCTAGTAGCTAGCTGTACTAACCAGGAATTCTTAAATTTTTGTTCCTTAAATTTACACATTTCCACTAACTTGGGACTTATATAACTGAAACTTTCTCCAGGATCTACCAAAATTGAAACAGGTTTAGTTAGTAAAGTACCTTCTAGTTCAATCATTGTGGGCTAAAAAATAGCTTGCTGATCTTCCAAGGCTGCATATGGGGTATGTTATGCGCCACATCCCCCACCGTAGATGCTTCCTGCAGATTTGCTACAGTCTTAATTTTATTCTGCTGTGGACAATTTTTATAATAATGAGCCTCTCGACAGCCCCAACATTGCAAAGGAGGTTTTGTAATTTAGCCCTGCTCTGGCTTGCTAGATGCTTCCGTGGGCTTCTCTTCCCTTGGCCATTTGGTTCTTTTGTGATTTCTACCAAATTTATTTCTGATGGAGTTTCATGCTGCGCCCTTAAAATTTCCACTTTTACTTCTTTTAAAGTTGGAATTATTCTTCTGGTTTTTCTTTGGCTGCCAGCTTTTTCCTCCTTCACCTTTGGCCTTGGACTGCTGATAACACATCCGGGCTTTACGAATGGCTTCATCCATGGTTTGAGGATTAAAAAATTCGATTTGTTCCCTCATATGAATAGGTAGACTACTCAGAAACCTCTACACTTTGGCCTTTTCCTCTCGGAGATAAGGAACGTAACGTAGAAGGGAGGTGAATTTAGTGACATAATCGTCCATGGTCATCTGCCCCAACCGTAGATCATGAAATTCCTTAGCCTTGTCATCATAAAACCTTTCTGTCAAATACTTGTCTTTAAAGTACTGCTGAAACAAATCCCAAGTAATGTCCTGTTTGTCAATGTTGTGTACGTTTTTCACCTCCTCCCACCACAGGGTGGCTTTTTCTCGTAGTTGGTATATAGCCAATCTGGCCTTCAGATTGTTGCTATATTCATATGCCTGAAATTATTTGTTTATATTGATCAACCAAGCTTCAGCCACCTCCTCTACCTCACCATCAAATTTTGGTGGTTTAATTTTGCGAAATTCCCCCTGTAGTTCTACTTTCTGTCTCTTAGTGTCTTGCTAGTCAGATAAATTGCCTAACTCTACCTCATTGTAATTCTTGCTTTTGCTTCCTTCAGAAGGGCTTTTTTCATCTCTACCAGTATTATTATTTTTGGTTTGCTGGTATTCTTCTTCTTCTGCTGATAATTCTCTTTCAGCACTTGGATTCCCCATCTCCTAATTTTTCTTATCTGATAAAATTTTTAATATTTTTTCCCATTCTTGTAATAGTTGTTCATTATCCTTTCTAAGTCTCAACATTTCTTCTTGTAATTGCTACACCATGTTAAAAAAAAACCAGTTTGATGTTGTTGTTCTTCTAGTAATCGACTGGTCTTTTGATGTTGTTCTACACTTAATTGTACCCACATCTCTGGATTCATGACTATGGGTGTTTGAGTTTCCTCTCGTTGCATTTGCGATGCCATCACTCTTTTCATGGTCTCCCTGCCTCTCTTTATCTCTCTCTGTGTACTCACATATACACAAATTCACTGTTAGTAGACCCTTAAGGTCCTAGCGTAATAGCCTGGCTCCAATACCACTTGAAACATCCATTACTAATATTTTTTTTTTAGCAAGTAATTACAAAATGACTATAATCTGATAGCCATATAACCATAACATAAAAATCAAATTAAATTGTTTATTCACACTCCTTACCCTATATGTAAGGATCATATATATATATATATATATACGCAAAAGTCATAGCCATACCTTTGAAATTTCATTACGTAAATTATTCTCTATTTTTAACATTAATGATCATAATATGGTGTATACATAGCACATAGTGTGAGATCTGGCTTTGATTTGTGTGTGCTGTTCCACCTATTGGTAGACGTGATTGCCATTTGTACCACCTTTTAATGCTGACCAGGACTTGATGCCGATTATTAATCACAAGGCATATCATTATAGCAGTCTCATTAAGTTGATATATTCGTTTTGATATGGAGGTTATGTAAATATACTATGGCGGTCAGCTCCACCCTCCACTTGGCGTTACTGATGTTGCGCCATGGAGATTTGTTAGTGTGACCATACTTGGTACGTACGCGGCACAATATTCGTGATATTATGGGTTATTGCAGAAGATTTTTGTTTCATTCTCATCCATTTTTTCGAGGGAAAAATCACCCGGTTAATTGAGAGTGAAGGGAACAGTCGACGAGTTGATTGGCGTTCTCCAAGTCTCGGCCTTTCCTGGTAAAATCCACTTTAACCCTTAAAGGTAACCTCCTTCCTTTCGCATGGATACCTTGCTCTACACAATTCTCAGCTTTGTGTTTTTGTTTTCTCAGTTTGTCATCCTTTTCATGTATGGAATCATCTATTTGCCGGCATTCCCAGCTGAGCAGATGTATTACTGATTAACTGTTCTCAGAAAACAATGGATGCCTTAGTGCTGACTGGCAATGGCGGGGTCTTGGAGAGTGTCTTCTCGCTCTTTTATGAGCTTCAAAGGTAACATGAAGAATTATTTATCTCTTTGTAGAGTTTAGCTTTCCTGACAATTTCGTTTTCAGTTTAAGGGTTTAAACTTCTGTGTTCTACATTTGCAACATGATCAAAGGGAGCCGAATACCTTTTCAGGTATCTCTCTTTCCTTTAAGAAAGTTTTTCTGAGTTATAAACCTTAACTCGTCCGTAGTCTACCCGCAGGCAGCCGCTAACAGCTCATTTTATGTTATGTTTGGGTGCAGGTTCGTGGTGAAAACTCATTATGATTCGACCTCTAGCTATTCTTTGCTTTTGTGATGCGGATACCCTGGTGAAACTGACTATCCTTTTGTTTTCCAGGTATCCTACAGCCTTCGACGAACGGCCCATGTTCTTGATTTTCCATACAATGTATTCCGGTTGTTAGATTTACAGAGTCTCTGCCTTGATTTTGGCATTGCATAATTTTTAAGAAAGAGGGTTTTCAAAACCCCGCCCTAAGGTTTTCCATTGATATTCACTCCTGTTGTATAAGGGTCGTGTTAGGGTTTAGACCCGAGTTCTCTTCTATTAAATTTTTCTTTGAAGAAGTACAGGGCACCCGCCTCGAATCTTAGTAGTAGCATATATTTATTTCTATGTATGGAAATAATTTGCCTTGGTTAATTTTGTTACTCTTCGAATGAGATAAGTTATAAGATTTTGTATATATGAAAGAAGGTTTTTCCACCCAGTTCTCTGTTTAATTCGTTGCGCATGCAAATTACTGGTTGACCGTGAATGGAAGAAAAATATAGTTCTGGTTTCACCTTTATTTAAGTATAATGTTTCATTATTTCTATTCCTCATTTACATAGGTTTTCTATTATTTTCCTTGCATCGATTATTCTTTCTGTTGATGGAACCAGTACTCATTTCTTTACAGGTATTGCATGCCTCGGTTTTCTCCCTACGGTGTCCGGGTCTCCGAAGATAAATACCTGTGTATAGATAGGGATCTCTAAACCACAGACGATGTACTGTGTTTGGGGTTTATACCCTACTCTGGAATCAATGGTCTGACGGTTTGAACCCCGGATTCCAGTTTTAATTGTTTTCAAATAGGTCGGGTTCTCTTATACATCCTACTCATATTTTCCCCAAAACTTGTAAAGATAATTTATACCGTGTGTTATCACAACAACGAATAAGATAGTTCATGGTTACAGTTCCTTGTTTTTTCTATAGAATGTGTCACAATCTATTTCAGTAACACTATCTTGTTATAACTGTGCTACTGTTTCTTTGAATTCATATTATAAATTTTTCTTTTCGGTGCTCTAATTCCATTTAGTAGCTAGACAGTAACTCTTCCATAATAAGTTCCTAAAATAAAAAGTAGCACACCAATATCTACTACTACTTGTCTTATAGTACCAAAGATTCATTCATCTTCAAACTTCTCTGCCTGAACCAAGCATGTATAAAAATTATATATATATATATATATATATATATATATATATATATATATATATATATATATATATATATATATATATATATATATATATATATATATATATATATATATATATATATATATATATATATATATATATATATATATATACTCAAAATATGACAGTAACCAATCATCTTAATTCGTGTGAAACAATATTTCAAACCTATTATTAATCTTCTCAAAATTCACAGTAAGCACTTATCTGGATTACGAAATTTTAAGCTGTGCTCCTCCCAACCATCAAGGGAGGCTATTACGTCCTCCGCTTGCCCCCTTGCTTCAAAATCTGGATAGTGCCACGGGTTAGCAGTGGATTCTTCTGTTGTGACCTCTGGATGGCCAATCCAGTCACACTCAGATAATTCAACTGGTCCCAACCAGCTCTATAAAATACTCCCCCCTTACGAAATTTCACAGAACCCCTACTCCTCTCGATTCAACTTTATCCTCAGAGGAGTAGGTAACTATTTCCAATTGTTCCCCAACCACCTCCTATTCTTGGAAACATTTCTTTACCATCAGCTTTCTGTATATTTCATATTAAAATATTTTCTTCTTTTAATTTGATTAACTGCTTCTAATTAATAAATCAACAACTAAAATATTTTTGCTAAATTATCAGTAATTTTTTTAGGTTTTTCTTGCCAGATAAAAGAAACTAAACAAATTGTCTTTAACTAGTTAACACTAGTTAAGTTTAATGAGTCTGTCACACTAAGCATTGAAATATTTTCATATAGGCAACTTATATATATATATATATATATAATTACTTTATCTCTATAAATAGAAGTATTTATTTGTTACTCCCATAGTGAACTTGATTATTTTTACCATGTCTTCTTGAGTATGAAGAGAGTGAGATATTAATGTTTTCTAATATTTTTAATGAAAAATTAGTATGTATATTCATTTATATTTTTAATATATTAGACATTTGTTTTATTTACAATATATTTATTTTTATTTTGAAAGAGATCTGTCAACTCCACAATGATGATGGACAAAAATCCTGATAAATTCTCATATTGAGTTATCTTCCGAAATACATAATCTCTCCTATGATTACTAATATTATAATTCAATATAAAGAAATGTGGTAAAAATATTTCACTTTTAGTATGGAATTATAAGCAAAATATTTTGATATTTATGTTAAATAATATAATTTTATATCACCATAGATAAAATACTAAAAAATTATTAAAAAAATAAAAATAAAAAATTTAAGTCACTTTTAAATATTTTTTTAAATATTTTTTTTAAATACATATTAATTAATATATATGTGTATAGGTAAATTGTCTATATCTATGTTAATGTTCAACCAATTAAAATATTTTAATGCTAAAAAATATTAAAAATAAAATATTTTAGTTACTTTATGATAAATAAAAAGATTAATAGATCAATAATTAATATGTACCTATACCAATATACATAATAACTATAATGATGACAAAATTGGAAATTTATAAAAAAATAATTTAAAATTTTATTTTTTTTTCAAATTACAAATAATACATTTTACTTGTATCTACAATTATAATGTGGAATAATATTAAACATATTTTCATAAAAAAATTCTTAAAAGAAATGCACAAATTTGGAGAGGGAATTTTGTATTTGGTTGCTTTAGTGTAAAAATGAAAAAAAAAATAAAAAAAATTTCATTAACTTTATTAATCCTGAGCTTCCATATCCTGTGTAGAGAAGAAAGGAAAATACTATATGAATTTATTTTGTATATATATATTATTTTATTTTTTATTTTGTGATTAAATGTTACAAGTATAGAAAATCAAGTAAATTTAAGATTTTTCGGATGGATAATGAATGACTATATTGTTAAATAACTCTTTATTAGTGAATACAATTTGGCTTATATTTCAAGTTGCTAAAACAAATATATAATTTTATAATGCAATCTTCATTAAAATTAATGTAAAAAATTTCCATTAAAAATTGTCAATCCAGTTTAGCATGCAATTTTTCATATTTATGTCTTTTATAAATCATTGTGTCCACGTTTGGTTTCTTTATCCATTTTAATTTTCTGGTATTTTTTAAATTGATTATTTTGGCCATTTATATAATATCTCAACTACACTTAAAATGAAGTGTATTAGTTTTAAACTAAATTTATCAAATATAGTAACCAACAACCAAATCAACAATCAATTGTTTTATAGAAAAGTTAAGAATTATATATATATATGAAAAATTATGGTATTTATTGTAAAGGTATAATATATTTAAGATGGATAATGAAAGGAAGGAATATATATGGGAAATTATGGTATTTAGTTCCAAGGTACAATATCTTCAAGTGAGATCATGAAAGGAATTTAAAAATTTACATCAAATCTCCTAATATGATGATACATAATGTAAAAATTACCACTATTGTGGGTTTGGCATAACTAACTACCAAAAAAAGTATTTACAGTATGAAAAACATAACTTACAAGTTACGGAGGAGTGTCGATGGACATATTATCCGAGGGGTCACTAAGGGCAATGATAGACTTGATTCAATTTTCATCTAAATTTCTATGATAGTGCAAGTCTGCAAGTTGACGATGGACCCCATAAAGCTCATCTTACAACTTATTTATCCTAGGTTGGTGGCTTTGAACTTTTTTTTTTAAGAAGAGAATATTGGCAAACAATTGAAAAAACTATTGGTGAATGGCATTAATGTCATCATGAGTATCGAAGTAGGGCTGAGGGCTGAGATTATAGGGGATGGAGCATCCAAAGGCAGAGGAGGGGGAGGGAGGAAAGTATTAGTGTGGAATGAAATTCACACAAATGAGAATATGCCACTGCTTTATGATCCTTTGTTCCCCATTACGATCCTAAGCCCAAAGTTATGAAGAAAACCATGCACACCTAGAGTGGAGTAAAGGATTGGATAGGGGAGGCCCCTAACACATGAAAGCCCAAAGTGTCTTAGCACCGGGAAAGAAATCCATAGGGGGAGAGAGACAAAGCATACCAATTAAAGAAGGAATGTAGAATAGAAAATAAATTACCATATAAGAAATTCCTCTAGAGAGAGGGCCCAATTAGAGACATAAGTGATAATGTTAGAGAAGAATAACCATGTAGGTAGCCCTCATTACCCACTAGAACTGCTACAATATGTGCACGGGGTGGCAGAGAAATCTTTGAGGTAGAATTGGAAACAACTATAGCTGCAATTAAAACTTCCAAATTGACATCCTGTGGAATGGTTTTAATTCTACTTCATCCAAGGGTGAGTTATGCCAATGATGTACATAAATGAAGGAGGGACTAGAGCTAGAAAATACAAAGAGAAATCCGAGTTTGTACCATTGAAGAGAATAAGGCTTAAATAAACCTCATAGCATTTGGTAAGAGGTTCCCAAACTTGGATGAAATGTAAAAAACAAAGGGAATGAAGAAAAGAAATACCCACTAGACTGAATATAGGTCACTAAAACTCAAATTGGCACAATATTGAACCAACCCCTCCATCATTAGCATGATATCGGTCACCATGAATGAAAATTAAAATTCAGTGAGATCCTACGCTTCAAGGAGTGTCATCGATGTGGGATTCATATATTTTATCCATTTGATAGCCACCAAGCTTGGTACGAAGATGAAGAAGGAAAAGTAGGGGAGACTTGATTCAACCTACTCTACATGTGTTAAGTAAATGAGCTCATGTCATTCATCCCCACATGTTTCCACCTCATAAAATGTGACAAATTCCCAACGCCATTTGTGAGTCACTAGATTGCTTACAAATAAGGGAAGCATCAAAGACAGAAGAGGGGTGCATATAAGATCCTTCATAGCATGATACTTAAATACTAATTTATTCCACCAATCCAAATAAAAAAGGTGGGCCTAGTTACATCTTTAAATTTTCCATGGGATAATTTTCTGACCTAGTGATCTGTTAATCACATTTTCCTTCTTCAAGGCGACACGCTTGATTTTCTTCAATGTCTCCTTTGATTCGATTGTGAAGGATGTGAAAATAAGACTTTTGCGAGAATGACTTGAGGATGCTATTAATTCTACGAAGGAGAAGGAAGTAGAGGTTATTTCTTGGAAGAGAACACATTTAAACATGTTGGATTGTGATGAGTGAATCCCTAAAGATAACTATGGAAGAGTCATGATCTTTGGCCAAGTAAAGGCTAAGATAAAGTCCATACATTTATGCAAGACTGTTTACTTTTTGACCCAACCTCAAATCATAATTTACATCTTGTGTTCCATCAAGATTTAAGAGAATCTCTCCTCCTCTTGCCTCCTTTATGAATAATATCAAATATTAACCATAAAAAATGTAGAAGTTGATATGTCCAAATACCTTCCTTTAATAAACACTTGATCAAGTATCTAGCTGAGTATTCATCGACATGTTTATCCATTTTGAAATATCATAGATTAAGCACTATATCACAACCATCCATGGTGATTGTTTGGACATCATTCCGTATACCAAAATGCATGGAAAACTAAGTATAAGTAAACGCACAATATTAACCTTAAAGAAAGTGGAAATTTCCATCAATGTATATTGATGTCCAATTTTAAAAATCATAGTTTGGTGAAATTTGGAAAACTTTTACGACATTTAGAAACCATTTTAATTTGAAATTTGATAATGATAGTTTTTTGGAATTTGAAAATCATTGTTCGTGATTAATATTTCTTATTTTGATGGATGCCATATAAATGGTTTGTAGATTCTCACTTGTTGAAGCTTGTATTAAGGTATGGTGTTTAATGCTATGTGTGGAAATACTAGTTGACGGCAAAGAGGAAGAGTAAATAATCTCATTTGTCCAAGGTGGTCAACATAATCTTTCTCGTTATGCATTTTCGATGGGTTGTTATCTTTGTTCATTTTTTTATAAATATTATGATATTATGAAATATTATGTGGATGGAAATATTGTGTTTATACCATTGTAACTAATTTATACCCAACACACCATAAGAGAATCCCATAAGTGACACACTTTTATAGGAAACACATATATAAGTCAAATAATTTTAAGTGTTCCCGATAGCAAATGTACATATAAGTGATACTCTTAAAAATTAGACATATAATTGGCATACCACGTACTAGTATACATACCATAACTGACATAGTTAAGAATCAATGCACACTTGAGCCATGGTACACCATATTAGGTGTCACGTAGAAGTGATGCATGTTAACTAAAAAAATATAAAGTGTGATGCACATAAGGAATGAATGATGACCATCAAGAAATATGCATCAATGAAGTTATTAGATACACCATGAGTGACACATACTTAAAAGGTTCTTATATTAAAAAAAAAAATTGACACACCATAAGAAACACAAAGAATATAAATTAAATAATAGACATAGTATCTGCAATACATGAGGATATATATCTACAAAGAACTTATTCCTTATATTAACCAATAGCCCACATTGACAAGATGCAAATATGCATCTCATTATGAAAAAAATGTAGTGAAAGAATAAATATGAGAAGGAAGAGAGAATATATTGCAAAATGCGAGCAATTAGGAATGAAAACACCAACATACTGAATTCAAATTTGAATGCATAGGTAGAAAATGTATTTAAACACATGATATCAACCTCACATCAAAATTTAGGAATGTCAATCAATTCATATTAAAATGGAATTTTAGAAACTTTTTCGAACTTGTATTTAGCCACGAAACATTAAATGGATGGAATTTTGTTGTTTAGAGGCCATTGTGACTATTTATACCCAATACACAATCTAGGAGGCTCTCATAAGTTACAACTTAAGAAACACACAAATAGGTGACATAATTTTGAGTGACAGATCCTAAGAAATTTACATATAAGTGATAGTATTCAAAGTGCAACACATATTCGAAATTTCAAGTAATATACCCATGATAAGTAACATAATCAAGCGTAAATGCATGGAAATAAAGCACATAAACCATGATAAAAAAGTTGAAATAGAATTATATTTTTATTAAATTTTGTCCAACGTACATAGTAAAAAAAAATTCCCAACGAAGACAATCGAATCTCATGCCCAAAAATAAGAGAATGAAAAATACTACCCTACATACAAACTTCCAAATTGTGCCGAAAATCATGGCTAATATACATAATCTCTCTCTCAATCACAACTTCCACTAATTGCACTCTCCAATCGATATCAAGAATAAATATTCCTCCGCTTTGACAGGGAGGAAACTCAAGCCTTCTTTTGTCTCGTAGTATGTCTCTTTAGCCTCATAAAATAAAACACCAACACATTATTTCATTTTTTCATAGTTCAATCAATTAACAAAATTACTAAATACCATTTTAGAGTCCACATAAAAACTCACCTTGGACATGAATTTACATGGTTCGGGGGGGACGGGGGGAGTTTTCCTTTGTATTCCAATTATCTCAACAATGTGTCACAATTATAATTACAATAGTAAAATAATTGAAAATCATGAAAATGTGCATTTTTCATTATAATATTCTCATCAAATAATTATTCTGACTGTGAAGCTCAAAGGCATTCAAGATTATTTCATTTTCTATCTCAGAGGTGGATCCCTTTAGTAGATAAATTTCTTTGTGGAAATGATAGTAGATGGGGAGGATGTCGTTAAAATAATATTAGATCCAACCATTATAGATGTAGATATAATAGATGCAATACTTGTTTCCACAATACTTAATGCAATAATAGAAAGTAAATCAATAAGCTAAAAAACCTACTTTGAGGCAATGACAAGGACTCGGGAGGATGTAGTTCTAAAAACCATAGACGTGACCATTGTAGGTGCAGCTACAGTAGATGAAATAATAGTTTTTGCAGTGGATGTGAGAGAGGAGGGCTCTAATGATATAATGCTGCAAGGTGAATGGTTGTGGGCATGGTCAAAGGATGTAAAGGAAAATGTATATGGAATCAATGGAAATACACACCCATTTGTTGTACAATAAGAGGTAGAACCTTCGGGCAAGAAATCAAAATCCAAAGTGCTAGGTCGGGGAACCAAATCATCACATTTGGAATGAGGTGAGGACTAAATTGGATGGAAGGGGATGGAATTAAAAAGAATGGATCCTCGTTTGAAATTTGTAATATTTTTTCATTTAGTACAAAATTATAAAATTCAACTAAACTAAGATAATGAAATTCACAATGAAAGTAGCTATAATATAACATATGATACCTCGATAGGAGGTGATATACTAATCCGAAGTGGAGATTTCTGATGAGACTCTCGCATTAGCAGCTATGGAAACATGACAAAATAAATATTAATTTATCCGAAATGGCTTGGACATTTGGAAAAATAGAAGATGATTAAATCTTTCTAAGCTACCATTCAATTAGACCAGTATGAAAACATTTAAATACTTCTGTGTGGCATGTCACAATATCTATTTTTGCATGTAAAGTCACATGGATATTGGGAGGACTCACATCTTCCCATCTTGATCATGGCCTATTCTCTAGTAAAATGTGTATATGTGATAAATACAAAAGTGTAAAATAAGTGATTTTAGATGAATCTTTGTTGAATGCGATTGGGAAAAAAATGGAACAAAAGTTATTTTGAGTTATGTTTATTGGAAATTCATCAATTTTACAATCATATTTATAACCATTCATTTAGCATCAATTACAAAATATACTAACCTAATCCGTAAATTGCCCCTAGAATGGATCCTCCATTATACCATGCAAAATATGCCCATAATGAGCATAAAGGTGCAACCACTCAACTCAAACCAGGAAAATTAACCTACGTGCATCAATTTTCTAGTTTATACACGGTGTGGCAGTAAGGCCCTACAACTTGAGGTCTATTAGAATCCTATTACGGATCTCAACTACTGGAAACCAAAAATGAACCATGTTGTACTAGACTAGTACATGTGAGACATGTTATTGTATTGCTAGATCAACAAGGTGATTTGAAAAATTAGGTTCTTATCAAGGGGTGTTGGGTCCTCTCAATGGATTATGCACAATTTTGACCCTAGGTAGAGCCATGAGTAACCTTGTTGAACTCCCTCATGTCAAAATAATTGACATATCCACGACATATGAACTTGTCCTACAATTTTCAAACGAAATGTAATGGCACCTCTCTATTATTATAGGGATGTTTTTTAAAGACAATAAACCAATGAATCATAAAAATAACTCAATATGGATTGAATATATTCCTATAAAATATGAAAAATAAAAGACTTTTCCTTGGATCACGGGTTTGGTTAGTTCTTGGGTCAATAAATAACCCCATAATCATTTGTTTGGTTATATTAAGTTCTTTAACTTATTCTTTGATAATGCTAATGGAATAAAATTCTCTCATCCTAGCCAAATATTTATTGATACTTGTTAATTGAACATGGGCATGATTAATGGATGAAACAATAATTAAAATGAATTTGGCGAATTAGATTCATGACCGTTCTATTGCATGCTTGAGTTCTTCAAGAAATATTCTTAATTTATTTAAATAATTGGTAATTTGGTTTTTTAGAATGGCATTCAATTTTGGTTTCATGTTTCCTTATGGATATACTATGGGGTTGTTTTTTCCATTTGGATTAGGAATTTAGTGATGATTGTTTTTTTTTCAAATTAATATGCATTAAAAAAATTGTTTCTTTAAAATTTTGTAGCTTTTTAAAATTTAAAGAATAATAGAAGAGAACAAAAAATAAAGTTATAAAATCATACCTTAATTGGGGATTAGGCTTTGGTTTATGAGGACATGCATTATTTGGTTCCAAGTCACTCAAGCTCTACCAGGTCTCTAGGGTTTATGGGAGAAAATGTGTTTCTAGGTATTTTACTATTATTATTAACAAAGGGATGTGCACGTGCTTTTAAAAGTGCATGCACGTTCTAGTAACATGTGCGTTGCTATAAAAACTAATCCATGGACATACTTTTCCATTTCATTTAGCCAACATGTAGGTTTGAAAAAAAAATCAAATAGACACAATAGGAGTGTGTGTGCATTCATAAAAAAATACACTCACATGTGCTCCTATTGCACCAAAATTATGTACCATCTTTGTGTGAGAAAAACAATTCAAAATTTTTTATACGCATAATGGGATGATCAGACTAGAAAAAAACATGGGGTTCTTCTATCATTTATTTAAAATTCCCTTAGTAACAATTTTGATATTTTTAGAATCTCCATTATTGTTCAAAACTGATAAAATTGAAAGGCTTATCATTGCACTTTTTAGAGGAAAACATGATATTATGACATCATTTGATGGAAGAAAATTTGGATGTGGAAATATGAATTTGATGTTGAACAATAAATTTTGGTACAAGATGGTAAGTTGAATGAAGAAGTGTTATGGCATGTTGGGCTTGAATGTTTTGTGTTGATAATAATTGAAAGAAAATGTCTTGAATTTCAGGATGTGCTTACATATATATTCTTCACCAGCTCTCCACAATAGAATAAGTGAAGGGTGATTTGTGGGTCCATTAATAATAAGGATATCAATAATTTCAATAAAAAATGAATTCCAACTAAAATATTTATATGTTTCCATAAAACTCTTGAAGTAAAAGTTATGGATTTATGAATATAATCATAAATACTGAGTCATAGATTATTGGAAAGAAATATATCTTACACATTGTAAAAGTTTTGATAGATCCTTGGTGAAGTCATTTTACTTTTTGAATGTTTCTAAAATTTGGAAGCAATGTGGTCTTCAATAAAGGTTGAATGAAGGACCTGCAACAACTATTCCCATAAATGTTTATAGACCCGGGAATATTTGGTAAGGGATGAGCAAGGTTATAGTGAATAAAGACTAATTTAGGATTTTAAGCCTAGGACGTAGCAGATGGTGAGATAAGATTCTTACAAGCTACCCAAAATTTGTGTAAGACAGTTTCGTGTGGTACTTTCATATAGAGTACTCATTGATCGAAACAATGAACTGATGAAAGTCTCAACCATTTCCAGAGTTGATATTCTAATATGATGGGAAACAAGTTCACTACTTAGATAGTGATATGGAACCACAACATTACAAGTGCACGTTTATGGGTTTCCAACAATGTATTTACCAACAAAAATAGGTTTTCTTTTAATTTCAACATAATTTTTTATTATTGAAAATATTGTAAATACAATTTTTGAAGGAAATTAGCTTGAGTAGTATGTAAGACGTTTCATATCCCCATATGTGTTGGTTAAAGTAAAAAATTACACATTATAAGATGGCCCTTATGGAATTTATGAAATATTTATTCTACTCGGTGAAATAATGAAAGTTGTATACAAAAAGCTATTGATTCCACTAAGTGGAAAGTACTCATTCTTGTTAAAAAAAAAATTGTTCATAAATTCAATGATTGCATGTATTAATTATTTTATTCCATTGTTTTACATGTATAATGATGATCATGCCATATTTGAATTCTTGTAACATTGGAGCATGGAGAATACTTTTGGGTCACATTGGTGAACATACTGGATAAGGAGATTAAGGCGCTTTAGAATATAACCAAATGTATGGTACAAGTTCAATGACAATGTTACGATCCTAATGATTCAAAATCAAAGCACGAGGATGCCAAGCAGTGGTAGTTTTCGTATTTTTTTATAAATTTGGATTATATTTATATCTAGATGCACTAAAATAATGCATAAATAAGAGGAAAGAGAATATAATATAGTTTGATTCTTGAATTTAATTTTTTTTTTGATACATAGTTTGGTGCTCACTCTTAAGCTAATGGCTACATGTTTGTATATAATTTTGTGGTCCTATGGGGCACTATACAAATTTCCTTTGTCGCCAAAGTAGTTGTATGCTTAGGTTGGATAACGTATGTTCCGAAAGGAGATTGAAGATAACAAATGTAACCTGCAAAAAAAAATCATATTTATAAATTAACACCATGGATATAGACTAGGGGATGAAAATCGTATGAGGGAATAAGACCACATGAGAGGGAAAGGTGATGGGGATACAAGGATTAACATGGGGAATTAGCCAAGAAAATAGTATTTTATTCCCATTATAAGTCATAAAGGTAATGTAAATTAGGCTAATATGTCGTAAGGCAAAAGAGGTAAAGGGGGATAATATTTAAATATATTATAATATAAATTCATAAGCAATATGGAGGTTTTATCCTAATTTTTAAATAAAAGTAAAGAGGTTTGCATGATTTTCATGTGCCAAATTAAACCATGCCTATAAAACTATCATTTTCCCATTCCATGTTGTATGTTACTAATGCACATACCATGTTTTCTCTGAGGAGAGATAAAGAGTGTTTGGATATTATACACCAGATCCTAGGTGGCTTCGGTATGAGTTCACTTTTCCTTACATTTTTTTAGGGAATAATATAGTCCTCGAGGGAGAATCGTAGGGATAGGTATCGTTGTGTGGGACTTGAAGGGTATGAACTAGATACCATTATTACTTGCTAGAGCTTCTTGACCCAGAAGGTCCTAAGACTTCCTAGTTAGCCTGTATTGGAGCCATAAACTGGAAATACAATATCTCAAGAGACTATTGATGTTGAGTGGTCCCATTGGTGCAAATATAAGTATCTTTAGCTACTTTACATGTATAATCTCAACATAATAAAAATTAAATTTATTATGAATAGGTTCTAAGTGTAATACTTGGTACCACTTCTTTCTATGGCCAAAGTCAAAGTTAAAATATGTATGCCTCTATTTTGGTTTAAGAGATGCTTGTCAGATTTCCTTGGCACTTAAGAAATTCCCAAGAATGTGAACAATCCTGATAATATGATACTAATAGATAGTCTGGAAATCTACAATAATTTTGTTGACTGTCAGTGTTTTTAGCTAATGGACTAGTGCTAAAAGCATGTCGGTGGCAATCACTTGACTATCTTGGTAGTAAGAAGTTGGGTGATAGAGTGCTAGGTGGTGGGGAATTAGAGCACTCAATCTTGAGGAAATATTGTGCTAGATGGTGACATGGTAGGGTGCTCAGAGGTAGAAAACAAAATATGATCAAAAGATACTTTCATATTTCAACTAAAAAATTAATGGGACCACCTTCCACCCATAATCATGTTTCAAAACTCTTAAATGCTTCCTGATTAGGTGGTAATGGTAGAAAAGATATCTAATAATTACAATAATTTTTGTATCTTTCTCCATCAATTGATGTCTTGGTATATAGGTTTCTAGTCTGACTATGAATACTAGAAACTTCAATATTTAAGGCTAGATCAGATTTCTATGGTGTAGTTTTTCAATATTTAAATAAGTGTCCCCTCTATGGAAACCAACTATAAGGGTTGGAATTCAGTGTCTCTATGATCTACAACTGCTCGATCTAACCTAAAATGAAATTTTGTTACAAACAAAACCAATGATATGCAACTAAAAAATCACATAAATATAAGCTCATAATATGGATAGAGGATCCAAGATTGAAGAGAGATATTAATTTCAAAATTCAAGGAGAAAATAATAGTTTACATAATAATGTAAACTCCCTTTTTTGCACACACTGAATTGAAATTTCTCTCCAAATTCTTTGAAATCTCTATGCTTCTTGATTTCATTAGATAAATATTTTAATAGATCATCGTACAATATAAGAACCCAAATATGTTTCCTATATTATCTATCAAAATCCCATATTTCACTACATTATTGACACAATTGAGGTGGTGGAATTATTTAGATTTATATTTATCTCAAAAAAATAGGAAACCTCCAATAAAATGAAAAAATCCAAACCTTATAGAAAGAGACCCCTTCTAGGGATTTCTATACCCAATTAATAAATATAATAACAAATTTAAAACAATTTTGGGTTCCATGAATTGCACAAGGTTCTCTATCTAAACCAATAGTATTTGGGTTTCGAGGCACTTCCAATCTCAAATACACAACTGAGTCCAACCAATGATCACGACCGCACACACTTAAAATCAATGGCCCATAGGAGTTATGATTCTAACCTTCATATAGGTTGGTCAGTTGGATCCCCTCCCATTTATTCTTTGGCATTAAGGCCTAAAAAATCAACTCCACACACATTGATGACCTCCTCCTTAGTGTGGACCCTCCTTAGTTGAGTGTTAGGGGGGAATTTTGAGCCACCTACTGAATTTGGGCTTGATTGCACCACCTTCAATTCTGGCTACAAAATGGAATTTACATCATACTTCTCTTTAATATAAATATCTCTAAAGAGACTTATGCCACAATTTCTCCTAATTCGATGATATTTGCCTCTTTTCTCAATCAAGAAAATTGTGGTCCTTCTCAATAAGTTTATGCCTTCTAGTAATTTCCTCTCAAACACCAAATTTCCTTACTCTATGCTTCTTTTGTAGTGATACTCAACTTCTCCTTCTTATGGTCTCATTCTTCCACCACTCTACCTATAAACAAACTTGCCTCCTTTCGCACAATTTCACAAGACCTCATTTTCGGACATAATGGTTCTTTGTCATGTACATTCCCCTTCCCTCTCATATTTCATGAGCTCTTAATCTTCTTGAGTTACTTATCCTTTAAAATATATTTCTTATTGATTTTTTTCCTTCGCGTTTACTCCACTAGTCTTATCAACCTTTGAAAAAAAAATTGTTTCATATTTTTTCTCAATTCAAAAACACTTCATATGCAGTCTCAACTAAATAACATAGAGATATCGAAATTGTCCAGAATATTAACATCCACATTAGTTAAAGTATGCAGAGGAAAATAGGAATGGTCCTATTACTACTAAAAAAGGAAAATTTACAGCAAAAACATACAAAGGGCTCTCAACCTTAGTCTTCTCATGAGCTCCTATCTCCATGTGAGTCTCTTTCTCGCTACTCACTCTGATAGTTGTCTCTCAAAATTCCTTGGTAGCTATGAATCCACTCTAAGCCTCTAATCCAAGGAATACTTCCTAAAATTACGTCACACACAGTTTATATGTATACAATAGCATTGGCTAGAAAATATCTCAATAGAACAGTCAAAATAGGGGATTAGTCTAGTAGCCTAAAATAACTAGATTCCTATGTCTACACTTATAACATTAATAAAGGCCTACTTGGAAAACCACTAAAGCAAACCAACACCTTTGCACACTGATTGAAATTATTATAACGAGCCACATGGATATATTAACAAACTATATTCCCACTATAATTTCCTAAGTTTCTAAAAAACAGCTATGAGAAAAATATCTTCCTCTTTAGAATATTTCATGCCGCCTCTTGGATAAATACAAAATGAATTGCCTATGGTTGTTTCTCATGCATCGTACTCTCTAGCTTGAGAAAATGATATGACCACTAGGTCATACATCTCCAACCTCCTTTCCCCTCTCCGTTATCATAAAAAATGTTGGTTTCATCTATATGAATGAGTATGTTATTTCTCTGGTTCTGAATTCAATATTCCATCATCAAAGATTTCATTTTATTTTTTTTTACTCCTTGCTAAGGAAAAATTTTACATTCATCTTGTTGTTGTCTATCCTTCTTCTTCCACGATCCTATATTTTATTTAATAGTTGTCTCACCCTTGCCATGATGATGTAGTCTTCTATAGTCATCCAAGTGAGGAAACTAGTTGTTCTTTCCTCCTCATTGTACCATTCCCCAAGTACTTCCTTCATCAGCATAATTATCTCCACAAAATCCACCTCTAGTCTATGTTATTACTCGTACACATTGTTTCTTCTTTGATGGTCTAGACTATTGACACCAATCCATCTCTTTAATGTCTTTGGGGATTCAATATTCACCTCAGTGTATGGATTACATTCTCCATGGTAAGAAATTGATTGTCTCCCACATGGATTCCCTATTGCACACTTGATGGAATTGTAGCAAAAAGTTTCTTTATTTTTCTTTCCCTAAAAAAAATATCCTTGTAAATTTTTGGCTCCTTCCCAAGATATTTTTCTGCTCCATTTTCCTTCATTGTACAAGAAATATTTTTTCTTGAGACAAACTAGTCTCATGTCTCTTCTCCGCTGCTTCTCCTATTGAAAACAAATGGTTTTCTTCCTTTTCTCCTACAACTACAAACTCAATAGCTTGATCATCATACAAATCATTATACATATTTTATTCCTTGATAATTTCAACTTTCCTAAATTCTTTGGTTTCTCTCTACGCAATCTTTTCCAACTCTAGGTTTTTTCATCCAATCTTCTAGGAATTCAAATTCATGTTATTATCATGACATTGTAATAGATATATGTTATTTTCACTCTTATTTGAAGGTGTATTCACACTCTAGCTCCTTGTTTTTTCTCCTCTTTTTAATATACTTCCAGAGGTGTCCCTCATCCTATGTGTGTCTAGTTTCATAATCCAAACTCCTACGTTCTTCTACCTTTCCTTGCTTCTATTATTGTGAAGCCATCTCGAGGCCTCCCTTATTCTTTTGGAAATTTTTTCCATGTCCTTCACCCAAAAATTTCACACATAAATTTTTATCTCCGAAGTATGAGGTCTCCCTTCATACTTTATTGTCTTCCTTAGAAATCCTTCCTTTTGTGCATAGGCCTTCTTCTCCCCCTTCATTTTAACAAAACATTGATTTTTTCCTCCTTTGAGATTTTGTAACATCATTCCTCCATCCAAAATATGCATGAAAACTGAGATGGTTTCCTTTATTCATCGTGATTATGTTCCACACATGAATATATTTCATTAGATTTAAAAAAATTAGGCCTTTTAGCCTCTATTTATGCTCCTTGCACCATTTGGTAGATTGGACTTTCCCACAATCCATGAGACCTTCAATTAGTATCTTCTCCTTATGTTCAAAGAGTGATCCTGCTTCTAGGACCTAGTACTGAATGAATCCTTCTTTAGGATTAGCTTCCATGTCCATGTCTATCCAAGATTTTATTAAAGGATTCATTATCCTTTTACCTAGCTCCCAAAGTTTTGGGGATTTTTATCAAAATAATTATCTTTGAAAGGTACTCTAACGTCCTTCCTAAGGTCTCACATCTTGTATTATTCCCTCTCTTATACCATATTTATTATCTCATTGAGCCTTTTCCTTATTAACTCCTTAACTTAGCCATTTCCTTATCAAATTCCTCTTGGAACAATTTCTTGGTCATGCCATTTCTCTTGGCATCCTTCTCTATTTTTTGGTGCCTTTCACTCGAACCTTCATAATGAAAATAAATGGTCATCTCATCCCCCTTCTACATGAGATTATCCATGCTTGACATGATTTGCATCCTAGCCCTATAACACACCACCTTACTTATTACCTAAACACATGATCTCATCTTCGTTGTTGGTGTCCCTCTTGGTTCCATCTAATGCAACCTATTGAGCACTCCTTTCTCCTCTCTAGTTGTTCCACCTTCTACTCACCTACTGAGAACTTTTCTGATTATATTATCCTTGAGGACTCCCTATGTCCCCTTTTCCAACCTCAACTAAAATGATTTATATGCATACGCTTTTTTCTAAGATTATTTCCACACTTTTTTTTTGTTGATATCACCTCCTCATTGTGAGAAAATTTTCACATGCCCATCTTCATCTTGGACAAAATCTCTAGTTGTATTTTCTTGTACCTACAATCACAAATAAATTTTGCAACATAAGACTAGTTATCTATCAATCCCTTTTACCTTTTCGATCCCACAACCTCAATTATACCTATGGATGGTATTATCCTCCTTTTTTCTATTATGATTCCCGTATTCTTGGTTCTACTCTTTCCTTCTTGATAAATATTCTCTGTCTTTGACAACTCTTTGTTGTTGTCTGTAATGTCCCTTTATATGTAAATTCCAAAAAATCAACTTCTATGATATTATACCACTTAACATAGTAAAGGTGGAAAAATTATATAGTTATATACTCAACTCAAAAAAAAATGTGTGATCTCTAATCAAACAAAAAAATCCAAACACTATAGTGAGAGACCACATCAAGATATTTGTATACCAAATTAATATTTATAATCAAAAAATAATAATAATAATAATCAAGGACCATTCACTACACAAGGTTCTGTATCGAAATCAATGATACTTCGGGGTTGAGGCGCTTTCAAAATTGACTACGCAACCAATTCCAACTAATGAGAATGGCCCCATGCATTAAATCAATGGCCCAAGGGAGTTTGTATTTTAACCTTGGTTGGGGTCAACTGATCAAATAGCCTCTATTTCTTATTTGGTTTTAAGGCTAGAAAGTCTAACTCCACACTCTGTCTAAATCTCCTCCTTGGTATGGACCCTCCTTAGATGAGTGCTCGAGGGAAATGTCGAGCCACCTACTAAATTCATGTTCGAATTCCCCACCATCGATTCTAGTTGCATAAGGGAATTTACATTAGCCTTCCCTTAAATCAATGGATCTCTAAAGAGACCAAACATCACTCTTACTCTATATTCAATGAACTTTACCACTTGTATCCATTGAATGATCTACAATACTTCTTTATTTGATTCCTACTTCTATAACTTCATTCACAAACCCTTAACTTCCTTCCTCTATGTTTCTGCCACGACTCTAGCTATAACCAAACTTTCCTCCTCTCGCGTGCCTTTACTAGACATTCTTTTCGACCGCACTGATTCATAGCCCTGTATGATCCTCTTATTTATTGGATTTCACAATCTCTTAATCTAGATTAGTTACTTATCTATTCAAATATATCTCTAAATATTTTTCCTTATGGCCTCCTCTACTGAGATTATCAAGATTTGACATAACTATTCATTTTTACTACATGCTCAATTCAACAATACTTCATATGAAACCTCATTGAATAACACAAAGATATTCAAATTTTCTAGAACAATAATATATACATCAATTAAAATAAACAAAGGTTAATGAATGGTTCTATTACTACTTAGAACATAAAAACTACAATCAAAATTTACAAATGGCTCTTAGCCCAACTCTTCTCTTGATCTCTTATATCCATGAGAGTCTCTCTCTCCCTACTCACTCCAAGAGTTGTCTCTCCAATTTTTTCGATATATATGACTTCTCTTTTAGTCTCTAGTCCACATAATACTTCATGACATTACATCACATAAAATATATATATATTTATAAATATATACAATATCAATTTCTATAAATTAGTTGAACAGAATATTCAACATATTACATTTATCCAGTAGCATAAAACGACCATATTATTGACTCCACACTTGTTATGTTGAGAAATTCCCACATGTAAAACCACTAGAAAAAATATACATTTCAGACTACTCATTGGAACTATTATAGTGAGCCACATGGATATATTAATGTCCAAGATTCCAACCACACTTTCATAATTTTGTACAAATTGTTTATGAGATAAATCCCGTCTCATTAAAATATTTCATGATCCCTCCTGGGTCAAGACCAAATTCATTTCCTATGGTTGTTTATCCCACTTCAGTTGTCCCATTTAACATAAAACCAAATAGAACTTGACTAACTTCCTAACAAGTTAAATTCCTTTTATACTATAGCTAGGAAGAAAATTACAAATTTAAATAAATTAGGGAACCAACTCCTTTAGTAAATGGTGTTTTGACCTAAACAGGGTAAAGGTGAATTTGAATTGTTGATGCTCATACATCAAACTCTCATGGAATAAAATAAATTTTCATCATCTCCTCAATATTTGTGTCATAATTGATGATGTTTAGCTCAATCATCCAGGTACAATATTTGACCAATTACTACTTACATTTAACTAGATACTAAAGATAATATTTACCTCTAGTTTTATTGACTCCTTTATAACCCAAGAAAGTTAATTTTTGTTTTGATTTATTTTGGTTACTTTTTCCTTCCACATGTTGGTTTGATATTTAATAACTATAGGTCCATATACTAAAACAGTGTCTCATTCTTTGAAGGGGTATAGGTCCACTATGACATATCCTCCGAGATAATCCCCTATTTTAAATAATATAGCCATTTTTGTTGGAAATATGATGCAGGATGTTGTCCTTGATGGCAACCCACTAAATGAAGATGAAGACTTGCGACTGTTGACATGTGTTGTCCTTGATGGCAAACCACCTGTTGAAGTTATTCTTGACTTGATGAACTTGGTAAATGATGTAAATCTGATATGATATGATGTTTGTTGACAATATGATGCTGAGTGTTGTCCTTGAAAGGCAACCCACTTGATGAAGATAATGGCAGCTTACTGGATGAAGTTGTGCTTGATAGAATATGTCTTGTACAGAAGGCAATGAAGAAAGGAATTTAGCATGTGCTAGATCTATGATGAAAAGAGTATGTCTCAAGGCATACGCGGATCTGTCTAAGGGAAGTCGCGTATGCACGCGGGAAACAAATTTCCAAGTCACGTATGGGCAAAAGCGCTCATAAAGTGGGGCCCGTGGTATTGAAGGCTCATGGTATTGTTTTGGCTCATGGTATTGAAAAAGGGGCCCGTGGTATTGAAGGCTCATGGTATTGATTTGGCTCATGGTATTGAAAAAGGGGCCCGTGGTATTGAAGAAGGATAAACCTATATAAAGAGAAGAAATTCATTATGAAAATCATGAGTGTGGGTGCAAGATGTCTGAGCTTGAATGAATACTTCTCTCTGAAGTAGATCTGAATGGAAAGGGTTACACTTGAAGATAAATCTGAATGTATGATGCACCAATGATGAAGAAGGGGATCTAGATCTGAAATGCATTTGTATTTGCTAGATATGATTATGGAAGGCTTAGATCTGTGATGAGGCGAACATCTAGGCGAACATCTGTCTGAAGTGAAAGGGTAAATCTGAACTGAATATCTGATCTGAAGAAGTATGTTGCTCTATAATGATTGAAGATCTATACGCTACTTCGCCGCAGAGGAAGCGCGTATATACGCGGCTTCGCTGAAGAGAAAGCGCGTATGCGCAATGAAATATCTACAGAGGTATACGCTGGTTTGTGTGAACGGAAGCGCGTATATACGCGACATCAGTGAAGTGAAAGCGCGTATGCAAACTAGGGTTTGCTGAAGCATGGGGTATGAAACATCTGATCTGTTCTGCTGTATTACTGCTATCTGATCTGTGTTGTCTGAATTGGTAAGTATCTATTGGTGATGTATGTTTGAGCTTAAAAGTATGGAAAGGGTCCAATCTGAAAATATGATGAAATGTGGCCTGCAAGTGGTGTCCTAGTGGAAGCTTTGGATCCAGTGTGAAAATTGATGAAACGTGGTCCATAGAGGTGCTGAGGGTTGTAGCCTTCAGTCAGGGGGTTGTAGCTCCCTTCCAGGTGAGGCTGGTAAACGAGAGCAGAGGGTCGTAGCTCCCTTCCAGGAGAGGCTGGTAAACGAGTCAGGGGGTTGGAGCTCCCTTCCAGGAGAGGCTGGTAAACGAGCGCAGGTGGGTGCCTGCGTGCTGGTAGAGTCTGCACCAGCACATATGTTGTAAGATGTTTTCTCTATAATAAAATATTGAAGGTTGAGCAACTGCAACGGTGGTTTTCTCCTGACTTGGGTTTCCACCTAAAAATCCTGGTGTTCATGTGCGATGCGTTGTGTGATGGTTTATTCTGTTCTTACTGCACATGTTTACTATTTATAGAACATCTAATAAATGAATGATGGAATGATATAAGTGAAGAACAAATGGTATAATTAGATATCTGTGTATACACGAGTTTTATGAAGGATATCCACGTGTATACGCTAGTTGTCTTCATCAAAGTAGCGTATGGGTTTTGGAGCATAAAAAGTAAAAGTTTTGAATATGCACTAAATATTGATTCACCCCCCCCCCCCTCTCAGTATTTTTCCCAACAATTGGTATCGGAGCAGGTCCTTGTGCAGAAGCTTGATCGCTTAAAGGAGACTCGTCGCAATGGGAAGTCAAGAAGGAGTAATGTCTATAAAGCCACCTCTATTCAATGGAAGCAATCTGATATTCTATAAGGTATGAACAAAAGCATATCTGTAAAGTCTTGGTGCAGATGTATGGGCAATCATGGAAGAAGGTTATCAATACCCGGCAAGTATTCCTACTGATGCAGCTGAAAGAAAGAAGTATGAAATCAATGCCAAAGCAGTGAATGTCTTATTGGGAAGCATGTCTGAATCCGAATTTGCTAAAGTGATGCAGCTACATTCGGCAAAAGACATATGGGACAAAATCATTCTAAGCTATGAAGGAGACACAAAGGTAAAAAGTGCAAAACTCCAAACTCTTAGAATTGAATATGAAAATTTGAAGATGCATAGTGATGAGAGTGTTGCTAGTTTCTTTCTTCATCTGGATGATATTGTAAATCGAATGAGAAATTTGGGTGAAACCATAACTGATACTACTCTGGTGGAAAAGGTCTTAAGATCCTTGACTTCAAAATTTGACTCTAAAGTTTCAGCTATTAAAGAAAGGCAAGATCTGCAAACGCTTACTATTGTTCAATTACATGGTACTCTGACTGCTTTTGAAATGAGACAAGGAGGTCCTTCTCAAATAAGAGAAGCTGCTTTTAAGGCATCTACAAAAGGAAAGGAAAAGGAAGTTGTCAAAGAATCCAACTATATATCCGATGAAGAAGAAGCAAATTTCGTGAGAAAGCTCCAACTAGGTACTGGAAGATTCAAAGGTAAGCTTCCCTTCAAATGTTTTGAGTGTGGAAAAGTTGGTCACTATGCTGCTAAATGTCCTTATAGAGAAAAATATGGTAAAGGGAAACAATTTGAAAAGAGAAAGAGTTATTATGCAAAAGAAGATGATGATGAAGTGTCCAGTGAAGATAAAGAATATTCTGACCAAGATCTGAAAGTGCTCATGGCTAAGAAGCAAAAGAAGAAGGCTACTCGAAACAAGAAGATACCTCAGAAATCATGTATAGCAAAAATTGAAGAAGATGAACTAGGTATTAATCGTTGTTCTTGTCTCTTACTTAACTGCATGTGCAAAGATTATGATAGTGAAAGTGACAGTATGGATCCAGAAGTTTCTGACGAAGCTCTCCAAGTACTCATGGCAAAGAAGGAAAAGAAGAAGGCCACTTGTAATACTCTCCTTTGTGCAAACAATAGTGAAGATAGTGAAAGTAAAGTTGTGGATCTAGAAGAAGCTATCAAGATCAACGTTGAAGAACAACAAAAGGAAATTGATAAGAAAGATTCTATTTACAAAGAGATGATCTCTCAAATGAAAGATCAAATAGAAATGCTGAATGGACAGGTGGACAAGTATCAAAGGTTTCATACTTATGCATCCAATCGAATTAAAGAACTAGAAGCAGAAATCAACGATCAAAATACAGATCTCGAAAAATCAAGCAAGAAGAATGAAGGACTTGAAGCTGCAATCATCTCTCTGCAAGCAGATCTTGAAGCATCAAGTAAGAAGAATGAGGAACCTCTACAACCATTTGAAAAGGAAGGCCTTGAAGCAGAAATCATCTCTCTCAAAGAAGATCTGAAAAAATCAAATAAGAAGAATGAAGAGCTGCAACAAACATGTGAAGAAAATGAAAATTGGTTGAAAGAAGAGATTCTAAATCTAAAGGATCAAGTAGAAGATGGAAGAAGGAAAGAAGAAAGCATGACAAAGCAATGTCAAGCCTTGGAGGTTGAGGTAAACATTCTCAAAGGTAAATTAGAAGAAAAGGTAAAACTTTTGAGGTTTCAAGATAGTACTAATATTTTGGACAATATTCTGAGTAATCAAAGGTCTCCTGCTATCAAACTTGGTCTTGGCTTCCATGAAACTGTTAAAGGAGAATCTAGCTCACAAGGAAGTGCTAAAAATTCAGAGGATGTCAATGCAAAACCTGAAGTGTTGAAAGTGACAAAATATCAACCAACAATCATGAATTCTCAAAGGAATTCATTCAAGAACGTTGAATGTTTTAAATGTCATAATTATGGGCATGTTGCAGCAAATTGCAGGAGCAGATCATTTCAGTCTCAAACAAACAGTTCCTACATAGAAAGGTACTCTAGTTTCTTCAAGGGATATTGTTTTTCATGTAACAAGTATGGACATAAAGCAGCTGATTGTAAAAGGAGGAAGATTAGAAATACTCATTTCTTTGGACACATGAGATGTTATTTCTGTAACAAGTATGGACATATAGAAAAGGAATGCAGGTTGAACAGATCTGAGAAAGTGGACAACTTTCAGCACACAGTTAGGAAGTTCAAGCAAGTTTGGAAAAAGATGGAGAACCGATCAGAAACGTAGGGAATTCTGACCCTACTGCAGTCATCCGCTTCTGAAGCTGACTTTTCTTATTGACTGCAGGAATGATGTGGGATACATTATAAGATTTAGTAATGTATCATCACAGGGGGAGCAATGCATGATGACTCTCATGGTTGATTTGATTATTCTGGTTATGTTTACTTCTGACAGCGCATCTGATGTGGAAAGGACAGGTACAGGAGGTACAAACTTAGGAGAAAATGAAGGAAGATGAAAATTTTCTATGCTTCAATTTCCATACGTGGGTTATATTAACAAAAGTCGCGTATACACGCGAGTTTCATCAGAAACAGTCGCGTATGCATTGATGATAAGAGAATTTATATGCTAGCTGAAGATCTGGAGCAGTGGCTCAGGGGGAGTAACAGTCTGATTGTTAATAACTGTATTATTGACTCTATATCAGCTTAATTTCTCATTTTTAAATAATGATGACATGATACTTGGTTACTTATGTTGAAGATTATGGATGAGTCCTGGTTGCTTGATGATGAAGAGTATTCGTTGCTGAGATGAAAGTCTTATAAATTAGAGATAAGGACAGATCATGCAGAGATTGTTGCTGATGACTTGCTGATAAAGGTATTCAGGTTGCACTAGTTAAGGAGGAGCACTAGTTCAGGGGGAGCAGCAGGTTGAATACTAATGATTGCATTGTTGGCAATATGACTGCTTATTCTTGGTTATTATGATACTCATGCTTAATGATGACTTGGTACATGGTTTATTATGATGAGATTTTGATCGCGGTTTACTGAAAAGTATCTTTTGTGTTCACACATGGATGAGTTGGAAGTTGTTTGATTCAGAAATAAATCATGCAGAGTTTTGTTACTATGGTTGATATATTTTGCCTACATATGTTACTTCATGTTAAATCTTGAAGATCTTGATGATATTGGACCACATGGATGATTGCTTGACACATATTTGAAGATGTTGTTTTGAGGATCAGATCTGGTTAAAATTTAGAAGATGGAATTGGATACGTGGGTTTCCTGAAACACAGTCGCGTATATACGCAAGTTCATGCACAGAAAACCATGTATGTCTGATTGCTGACATTTTTCAGTTTGGAGTCAGCTCTCCTCAGCACAGCTGCAGTGCTATTTGGTATCTTTGATACTGTCTGGTATCTCAGGTGGTGTTCCAGTTCTCATAATTCTATTTCTAGTGATTTGATGAAGATGTTTTGATGATTTGTTGGTGAAAGTGTTCAGGATGCACAAACTAAGGGGGAGCCTTAGTCATATTGAAAGGATGCTTGGATGTACAGATTCAGGGGGAGCATTAGCTTTGCTGAGTATAATGCATTGTTGGCATTATGGTGGTTCTGATATATGATCTCTCTTGAGGTCTTTCTGGTGTTGGTCTTAAAGTCATATTTGTAATTTGATGAAAAGGTCGTGTTAAGACCCATGATGTAAAATTGTATTATTCAGTCATGAGAGGACTTGTCAAATTTGTAAACCCACTTGGTTGGGTAGCTGAGTCAAATTTTTTAAACCCACTTGGTTGGGTAGCCGAGTCAAATTTTGTAAACCCACTTGGTTGGGTATTTGAGTCTCATATGTAAATCCACTTGTTGGATATGTGATGTAAATGTGAGTCATTGGTGATAGGAACTTCATAGAGTCATGTGCTTCATTGGAAAATATGTTTGAAAATTCAGTATGAACTCGGGGGGAGCTTGGTCACTTCAGTATATATAAGATCTGCAGAACGCTTCTTCCACATGCGGAGAACAGGGGGAGAGTATGTTGGTTTTGATCCGCCCTTTTCCCTTGATGTCAAAGGGGGAGAGTGATATGGTGTTTGAATGAAGAGAAAGAATGGTGTCAAAAATGGAGAGAGTGACATGGTGTCCTTGTATTCTTAAAGTACCTATCTGTTGTGGTAACCAAACACCATTGTGGTTGCCATCAAGTCCAAAGGGGGAGATTGTTGGAAATATGATGCAGGATGTTGTCCTTGATGGCAACCCACTAAATGAAGATGAAGACTTGCGACTGTTGACATGTGTTGTCCTTGATGGCAAACCACCTGTTGAAGTTATTCTTGACTTGATGAACTTGGTAAATGATGTAAATCTGATATGATATGATGTTTGTTGACAATATGATGCTGAGTGTTGTCCTTGAAAGGCAACCCACTTGATGAAGATAATGGCAGCTTACTGGATGAAGTTGTGCTTGATAGAATATGTCTTGTACAGAAGGCAATGAAGAAAGGAATTTAGCATGTGCTAGATCTATGATGAAAAGAGTATGTCTCAAGGCATACGCGGATCTGTCTAAGGGAAGTCGCGTATGCACGCGGGAAACAAATTTCCAAGTCACGTATGGGCAAAAGCGCTCATAAAGTGGGGCCCGTGGTATTGAAGGCTCATGGTATTGTTTTGGCTCATGGTATTGAAAAAGGGGCCCGTGGTATTGAAGGCTCATGGTATTGAAAAAGGGGCCCGTGGTATTGAAGAAGGATAAACCTATATAAAGAGAAGAAATTCCTTATGCAAATGATGAGAGTGGGTGCAAGATGTCTGAGCTTGAATGAATACTTCTCTCTGAAGTAGATCTGAATGGAAAGGGTTACACTTGAAGAAAAATCTGAATGTATGATGCACCAATGATGAAGAAGGGGATCTAGATATGAAATGCACTTGTATCTACTAGATCTGATTATGGAAGGCTTAGATCTGAATTGAGGCGAACATCTGTCTGAAGTAAAAGGGTAAATCTGAACTGAACATCTGATCTGAAGAAGTATGTTGCTCTATAATGATTGAAGATCTATACGCTACTGTGCCGCAGAGGAAGCGTGTATATACGCGGCTTCGATGAAGAGAAAGCGTGTATGCGCAATGAACATCCACAAGAGGTATACGCCTCGTTTTGTGGACTCGAAGCGCGTCTATACCGAGCATCGTGGAAGTGAAAGCGTATGAAAACCAGGCTTGATGAAGTCCTGGTGGTATGAAATGTCCGATCTGGTTTCGCTATGTTTGATATCCTATCCGTGTTGTCCGAACGGTAAGTATCTCGTTGGTGATGTATGTTTGAGCTAAAAGTATGAAAGTGGTAGAACAAAATATGATGAAATGTGGCCTCAAGTGGTGTCCTAAAGGAAGCTTTGGATCCGTTGTGAAATTGATGAAACATGGTCCATAGAGGTGCCGAGGGTTGTAGCCTTCAGTCAGTGGGGTCGTAGCTCCCTTCCAGGTGAGTCGGTAAACGAGAGCAGGGGGTCGAGTTCCTCTCCAGAGAGGCCGGTAAACGAGTCAGGCTGCTGAGCCCTTCCGTGAGGAGGTCGGTAAACCAGCCAGGGTGCTCGCGTGCCGGTAGAGTCTCCGCACCAAGACATATGTTGTAAGATGTTTTCTCTATAATAAAATATTGAAGGCTGAGCAACTGCAGCGGTGGTTTTCTCCCGACTTGGGTTTCCACCTAAAAATCCTGGTTTTCATGTGTGATGCGTTGTGTGATGGTTTATTCTGTTCTTACTGCACATGTTTACTATTTATAGAACATCTAATAAATGAATGATGGAATGATATAAGTGAAGAACAAATGGTATAATTATATCTCTGTGTATACGCGAGTTTTATGAAGGATATCTGCGTGTATACGCTAGTTGTCTTCATCAAAGTAGCGTATGGGTTTTGGAGCATAAAAAGTAAAAGTTTTGAATATGCACTAAATACTGATTCACCGCCCCCTCTCAGTATTTTTCCCAACAATTTTGATATAGTTAAAAATGGTTGAGAATTGGGATATAGATTTAGGGCTTGGGAGGTTGATTACTTGGGAAGATGGAGAAATTTGGTTATTAATTATAGTGATGGAGGGTAACTCGACTGCCTTCAATCAGTTGACTACACCATTAGGTTCAGCTAGAAAAGAGAGGAAAATAACCATACCTTTGTTGGAAAAATTAACCAAGAAAAATGGGACAAAGGAGCTATAAGTGGGCTACGTTGGTAGACAAGAGGCAGTTTGAGGAAAATAAAAAGGGATTGGTGTGGGGAGGTAGCATGAAAAAAACGCCACGACCACATGCAATTGGAGTGTAACTATAGGTTTCAACCCTGTACAGAAATTATCTGTCAACGAATTATTAAAGATAGAAAATAAACAATAGCGAGAGCATAAAACATAAAATAGATATACACAAATATTTTCCATTGGATCCCGAATCGGGACTGCCAAATTCATTTTTCATTATATTCCTTTTAGTGTTACAACACATATATATGCAAGCCGAAGCATTAGTAAACCCAAATCCATTAAACTTGGATTATAACATAACTATAGTTCCATTTATTAGATCTAAAAAATACTAGCGGCCAAAAACCATCATGCCCCAAAACCATGTGAAAACCCATGCACAAAATAATAGTCGAGTGCGACTAATCATGGAAATAATATAACACATACCCAACAATAACCACTTGCCGGAGAAACGAATATGGGCCAGGGAAATGGCACGAGAATGCAACCATATATGGTTGCATCAATGGTAGTGTAATCATGAAGAATATTTTGAACGAGCAAGGAGACATGCATACATTCATCAATGGAGTTTATGATGGAGGAGGTGAAAATTCCTTAAGAAATGAGGAACAAGAAAATATCATATATAGAGATATTTTGAAAGGAGGGAGTTTTCTATGGTGAAATCCTCGTTGAAGAAACACAAAGGGATTACTGGATGATAATCATAGAGAAGTGCCTTGCCTAAGGACTAAGGAACCCACTAGAAGTGTCCTGCCTTAGGACTAATTAACTGATTTGGAAGCTTATGGATTTATGAACTTACTCAATAAGAGAGGAACACCCAGATACTTGGTGGGCTGATGAACCACCACATGTAGCCTTGGGTCCATTAACACTAGTACTTTCTGCCATTGATGAACTTCCTAGAGAACTGTTTTCTATGCTCCTACAATAACTTATCCAAATAATGTACCTTCCGATGTTAAAATTAAACTCTTGTTCTGGAATCGAGCCATTACAACCTATGCTTGTAAATACCCCTATGTTGATGATTATTGAGTTAAAATCCTCGTCTTACAATAATAGAGATTTTTTGAGAACACCTGAGGGAAACATGTTCCATGTAATTGACTTCCTGATTAGCTGGTAGGTAGAGATGGATTTACCTTTTGAGACCCTGTTTTATTTGGTAGCATTAGTTTTATTCCATTGATAAATATTCCTCAAGATCTAAAAGCTAGTTTTGGGGTGATTGGCTATAAGAAAGGCTGTAGTGCAGGGAAATCCAACGTTAAGTGGAGAGTTAGAGTCTGAATCTCAGTTGATATGTCCTTGATCATAAGGTAAGTGCTTATTTGATCTTTGTAAATATGAAATTTATATGTATGCTTACTATGCCATTAGCAATGTGTAGAATGTGGTTTCCTATAGGAATATGGAATGTTGATGTCATGTGTATTTTTCGACAACGGTAAATGCATTTATTAATGATAAGGAATGTAAATTCATATATATATATTTTTATCTCTAGTGCAATCCCTGATGAAAGGTCTAATTATCGTGCCTATCTCATAAGTTGAAATTCACAATAATAGCATAAATATAGTATATGTGTAAGCTCTATGGTTCTATGTTTATTCTTTTGCTGAAATATTTATGCTAATACCAAGGAATTTCTTATTTCTTGTTTTACAGTCAAGAATATTTATTTCCTGCAAGTTTGTGAACGATGGTTTAATTCATTTGAGATAAATTAATATTTTTCCAAATTTTGTGCATAATAACTTAGATTGAAGTTATTCTAAATGCATAGATATGAGAGATGGGAAAATATTTTTCATCTTCCTAGCTTATAGTATCTATTTTTTGTTTAATAATAGGCCTGCATATGTAACTGAAAAATATTATGAGATATAGATTTATATTTAAGTATAAATATAAGCATGCAAGCTAGGTTGAGTATTTTAAGCTAAGGGGGATGGTTCCCTTGTATATATATATATATATATATATATATATATATATATATATATATATATATATATATGTTGAAGCTGCAGAGGAATAGTCCTTCAATATGTAAGAATATGTAGAGAACTATGAAGGAGTGTGAAATTGAATAACTGTCATAGGTCGAACTTGGAGGTCCTTCTGTTATGAAACAAGAATATTTCTATTAGTGTGAAGGTTCCATACGGGTGAAAAACTTATGACGGAAATCCCCTTCTTTATAAATCATGTTGGTTACCCCCTCCCCATTCTGTCAATCTGGTTCAAATTATTATATTCCTTTGATCTAGGGGCATGGAACAATGGGATGGAATCATGACTTAGGACACTCCCCGTGTGACGTCATGAGGGGGGGTTGTCCTCATTTGATCTCAATCCTTGGTTTCCATATTGTATGAGGTTTATTGATTAGTCAGGGAGGAGACATAAACGATCTATATATATATATATATATATATATATATATATATTTGTGTGTCTGTGTAAATATGCATGTATGTATGTATATAATGATATCAGTGGTGGAAGGCAGGTTAATCACTAACATGTGGCTATGAGTTGCGTCCATAACACTAAATATCAATCCCTCACGTTTTAAAACCATTACTATTTGTGTCCAGGACAAAATCACTCAGGAATTTATGTCCCAAAGTATTCATATCTTTAGATGGGAAAGGATGTAACACTTGATAAAAAACCACATTTTGAAAAGGTTTGTGACCCTATTGGATGTTACAACATCATTTCTCACCTCTATATGGTGTATGCTCTATGTTATGGCCTTGGGCAGACTTTTTCCCTTAGACTTGGTCCTTTACCTAAAAAAAATTATTTTGAATTCCATATGCGACTATGCCTTCTCAAAAGCGTGTGAACACATGGGTCAAGTTATACCCAACCTGATATATAATTTAAAATATGAAAATAATATAAAATTATGTATTTTATGAGTCGGGTTTATGGGTTACACTGGAAGCCTACCTATAGGAGCTCATGGAATAACTATTTCCAAACTTAAAAAAATGTTCTGAGGTGGTATAAATACACCTCATGGGAAGGCCTAAAGGGAAGTGAGAGATAGGTATTAATACTATAGCCATTTAGTACCTGATCAGATCCAAATTATCCACATGCCTCCTGCAATTTCTAGATTGTGGAAATTTTTACTTGCCTCACAGAGATGTTCACCCCTCGTATGTGACATCTATGTGTATGCTTATATAAGGATATTGTTGAGGCTTGGGTTAGACTGATCCATAGGACAATTTCGCTAGGATTCATGGCTAAATCATGTGGTATTCCTCCACACATCTATACATACATGAATCAATAATCTCTCTCCCATTCTTGATGTCGTGATTTTTATTATTTTTACATGTTATGATCTTGTTATGGTTGATTTCCTGTTATTTTGTTTATAAGCTTATATGACCTAATTCTGACATCTATAACATGCTTTCAGTTATTACTAGTATATGTGATTTTCTTGAATGATTTGTAGGCTTTGAAGCACTACGAGAAGGAGAGGGTTTTAACACTACGTGATCGCCTTAAAACATAGGATCTACGAGTACGGTCTCTTCTCCCAATGTTACTAGTTGAAGCATTAGGATTGTATATTTGTTTGCCTCTTTTTGTTGTATGCCTCTTTCTTTGTTTGGTTTCTCAACCCAAACCCTATGGTAATTCATTCTATAACTGAATTTGCGACTCCACGCGGGATTACATCCATGTAATTCCTATTTTGGGTTGTTTCTCTTCGGATTTTGGTTCTCCATTTGGTTTCATCACTTTTCAAGTTTGTTTGCTTCATTATCCATCCAGGAAAAAATCTTGATCTTCTTGATCAGCCTTGGATTTTTCATTTTTTCTTTACTACGACTTTTATATGCACTTTGAGTTTACACGGTCATGTATATATGAATTTTGGTTCAAAAAAACACGCGTATACATGTGTTTACTTGTATAAAGTCACGTATACACTCTCATTTCTCACTGTCAAGCTGCGTATGGCTAGTTTTAAATGAAATTTTTATATTTTGAGTCTAGTAAAGTATTTTTCATGTTCTTGCGATTGTTCTTGATTCTTTGATGTTTCTAGAAAGTGTTGATTTCTATAGTTATCAATTTCCTCTCTTGGTGAAAAACCTAGTCAACCTAGGGTTTGCCCTTCTTTGTGAAGTTTCAGTTTTAGGTTTGACACAAGGGATTCCTGCTAAATTTATTTTTTCTTCTGAGTTCAGGACAATGATTTAGTGTTGATTTTCTCATTCTTCTGCTTCTTATTGCTTCACTTTTTTCTTCTTTCTTTCGTTGTATTTTTGGTTTTTCTTGTTTTTTTTAGAAAGGTGTTTATGGCAATCTTGAATAGTCTTCTTGATTTTGTTGGCATTTATTTTTTGGCTGAGTTATGTACTGCTGATCAGGTCCTTGTTTTTAGTGGGTAACCTTTTTCCATTTTTTAAGTCTTGTCATGCAAATGATGTCCATAGGTTAAGGAATTTGAGGCCTTTTTTTTGCTATAATTTGTGATTTTGAGTTTTTAGGTAGTTTTTTCTTTCTCAAAGAATTTCTTGCTTCCTTAAAAAGAAAAAGCATCTTTGTTTTCCTTTTATTTTTCTTTGCATTTTTTTTTAAGGCTTCTTTGTCATTTTTGGAGAAAGTGAAAAGTTTGTCATTTGGTTTAATTTTCTTGGTTTTGGGAGAATTTCTTGGTTTAAATTGCCCCTTTTGTATCACGTTTTTGGCAACTTTGTTCGGAGAAGTTTTATTTGAAATTTTCCTTTCTTTGTGTGAAGTTTTGAACCTCTTTATTGGGAAACACACTTTCTTGTTTTTAAAGGAATCCTAGGATATTGCATTTTGAAGAATTCTAGTATGCATTAGGATAGATGCATTTTGGGAATTTAGTTATTTTGTTAGTTTTTTGAATGTGTGAATGCAAAATTGATAAAAAAAAAAGTTTTCTTTATTAGGTTTCTTGTAGAATCTTTGTAGAAATCAGTTTTCATTCAACAAAATGAGTTCCATTTTCATGTAGCTAGGTTTTATATTGATTTTTTTCAAGTTAGAACACCATAAATTGCACTTCCATCTTACCCTTAACTTAAGAAAAACCATTAAAATCAAGAGGTTAACTAAAATGAACAATATTTTATTTTTATTTTTCATATATACATCAACTAGTCTAGGACTTTTACAGCCTTGGAATAGCTGTGTGGAGAGTAAATTATCTAAGGCCACTCCAAACTGAAACACATATGTTTATTAAAAAGTGAAATCCAATCTCCTTAAGCTGTCCGGGAAAGCTCTCGATACAAGAGATTCACGCATGAGGTCAGGTGAAAAAATGGAAGAGAGATACTCCCTCTCCTACTTGTTGGATCCCAACCAAAGACTGTTCTAGTTAGCTTCTGATACGAACTCGTGACCTTAGTTTCCTTTCCTAGGGACAACACAATTGTTCGCAAGGGAGAATGCCTTTGGTACCTGAGGAAGATGTCGTAGCACGTTCATTAGTAATTCTGGAGGGTGACTTTGCAAAGCTCAGGTACTTGTATTGGCAAAGGATTTTGTCTGGAGGTCAGTGTAACTGTTTCTGTTACCTTGGCTCGTAGGCCTTGGGCATAATTACCCCACAATATCTTCGGAAGGCCCTTATCTTAACATTCTTGTATTTTGATGTCCGATCCTAATAAATCAGAGTAGAAATACCTCAAAGTTTCTTGTTTGGTTGTATCTTTACGGATTATTATAGTGGATTAATATTTTCTCTTTATATTTAGTTGGCTTTAGGTGGATCTTTGTCTTGTCACTTTCGACCTTTCTTTCTTACTGAATGACCAACCACTCCACTAGTCTTGGAAGACTTTTGATTTTCTTTTTTCTTTTTTTTTTCGAGTTGCCTCCTTAAGGGCTAAGTTTTGATTGTGCATCTATCTTCCTTGAAAATTCATTTGAGCTATCACGTAAGGGGAGGATGTGTGTATTAGTTGGGTATGGCTTGTATTCCTATGGATTCCAATCAAGAAACCCCTCCATAAGGGTATCCTTGTGTTTTTCCTTTCTATGGTAATGTTGGTACCCCCTTGATGGCCACTTTGAATATTCCGGTATTAAATGTTGGACTACCTATATGGTTGTGGTCCATTCCGAATGTTCCAAATATTCTTGGAGCTTATCGGATGAATTCCTTATTTCAAGAGAATCGAATCGGTGTTAACTCTTCATCCTCTTCACCAAATAAATATGGGCTTCCTCGTTCTCTTCCATATTGTAATAAGAAATATAAAAGGAAGAGAAAAAGGAAGAGTAATGAGAAGAAGGGTTCTCTCCATGCATTATCATCAACCTCTGTTATTCATGTTGCAGATGAGCCTGCAACCACTACAATTCATGCTGGGGGCATAAGTCTTGTCACTGTAAGTCATACTATAAATGACTTACCTACCTCTATGTGTCAACCTCATGATGAATCACATACTTCTGTGAGTCGGGTTGGGGGCATAAGTTCTATTTCTCATGGAAAAGTGTCGCTAACCTATGCAAGTCATGTTGGATACCATCCACCAACCTTTGCAAGTCATGTTAGAGATCCTCCACTAACCTCTCCAGGTCATGTTGGATATTCTTCACCCCATGCTGCTAGTCATGTTGGGGGAATAAATGTTGATCATAAACATAGGCTTAAAATATTTAAACCTAAATTCCCTTGTAATATTTGTGGTCATATTATTCATTTATGCCCTGAGATTTTAGTGCTACAAAGGTTGTGGTTTGAATCTCTAGGTTCTTCTAATCATGAACCTGTTATGATTTGTCATCAGTTATATCAACCATTGGTTGATGAAGTGGTCAAGCTAGTGAAATCTTTGGCCAATCCCACTCCCTTTTAGGGGGGTGAATTTTATAACAATAGTTTCCTCTTGATTTCTAGTTTGCGGTCTTTAGGTCTAGGGGGGCATGTTTGTCTCTTCCAATATACCCCTTCCAACTTCTAGGAGTGTTTTCTTTGATTGGGATAGTATTTTTGAGCGTCGTATTCCTTATGCTACACCTTTCCAAATAAGGGTTATCGTTAATTCCAGAAATGTCTATCGATGTCAAGTGGATGAAGGATCCTCGACAAGTATTATATCCTCATCAACCTGGAAATATTTGGGTTTTTCAAAGTTGTTCTCAACTATTAGCCAATTTCTAACTTATGATAGAAGACTTGGTGAATATATGGGCGTTCTTCCTCGATTTCCTATCACTTTAGGTGGGAAGATGGTCTTAATTGATTTGATGGTGGTTGATCACTCTTTAAACTTTAATATGCTACTTGGGCATGATTATGTCTATCCTATGAATGTTGTTGTGTTTTCACTCTTTCGAGTAATGCATTTTCCTCATAATGGAAGTATTGTCACTGTTGATCAACTTGCATCTTATAATTATCATCCTAATTCTAACTTAGTTCAAAAATCCCCTTGGTATTTTCCAAGTATTCAAGTTGACTTTTCCCTACCATGAGTAAGCTATGTGTCATTATGTCCTCAATCCTTAATTTCTCCTGAGAAGGATCATTTGAAATATTATTTTCCTTCTCGAGATTTGATCATGAAAGTTGATGGAAGGATTTCTCATATGGGTGCATGGGACCCTTTGATTCCGTCTTTTTATCCTTTTAGTTCTCATGTTTTACTGGATGTTGAGTTACCTTCACAGGAGGAGATTATTGAAGCCATTAGTTTCAGCTACCAAAGGAGTCCTTGGCCTGAGTCCCACAAGGGTTTTTTCCTAGAAAACTATTATGTGCAAGCTGTAACGCTACATGGTTCCTTGTACAATATTGTATATATAAGGTATACAAATTCAAGTTTTTTATTCTATAATGCAAATTTTTTTTGTTGTTTTTATATGGTATGTATTAACTTCTTTCCTAGTGTTCATGATTATGTATACAAAAATTTCAATATTTTTCCTTTGGGTATTTTTTGATGGTTTATCTACTGTGACAGGTATTGGTTCTCGAAATTGGCATATAGGTTAGGTCTGTCACCTTCATTGTTCATTATGAGTTCCCTTTCCCATGTTGGCCTCAATATCAACCTCACCAAGATGGGACACAAAAACTTCTTACTGCTTTGAAGTGTCATAACTTGTGTGGTAGGATCTTAGCTTATCATGGGTGCCCTAGATAGTACCTCATTGTCACTTGGGACCCAGGCTGAAAATTTATTCTTAGGCTCAGGAGTCCTCTTTACTCCCACCATTACCTTTGCGATGAAGCTCTATTCTCCTTCTTCTTCACTATATTTTCGAATTTATACCCTAGAGGCTCCCTCTTGCTGAGTTGTTCTACTGCATTGCATGTTAACTATTTGTATGTTTTTTGTCTTAAGCTGGCTTCACTTGGAATTTTTTATAAGCAAATTTTTTACCATTTTTTTTTTCAAAATCAGCCTTTCAATCACTTACCATTTGCATCTTGACACCCTTTTCCTTTGGATGGAACAATCCTCTGAATGTCATTCATCAGTTTCGTCACCTTGCATTGAGCATAGGATTGTTCCTATCTAAGGAACTGGTGCATTTGTTCCGTGACACTCATTATTTCCACTGTAATATAGGAATTATTTTATTCCTTTTAGTTTTTTAATATGAAAAATACAAAAATAAAAATATTCTGAAAGGAGCAGGAATGGACATTACTTCCATGTTTGATGGTAGCTAAATTCATCTGTGTCGCCCCTGAATAAAGTACAAAAGGAAAAAAAAATTCTCCATTAAGATGGGCTTTTGTTTGACTTAGGGGAGCCATAACCTTATTATTGAATTATTAATCCCCTAGTTGGTTATCTCTTCCAATCATATGGAGGGGTTTTTCATGCCTCCTACATGACAAGCGTATACAAAGTTATCATATGCTTCCATATAGTCAGATTTGCATCGTGCTTTTGTTTAACGGAAGTGTAGAAATTAGTATAAACTAAGCATGCGTACATCCGGATTCCCCTGATCTCACAATATTTAATTTCTTGAAAAATACATAATCATTCCACTATTAATCTTTTGCGGAAAATTAATTGCAAACACATGTGAAGCATAAAAATAAAAACAATCGCACATAACACTATTGTTTAACGGGAAAGCTTGAAGCTTAAAACCCCAACTATCATATATTATGTATCATGGAGATCACATTACAATCTCATCCAAAGCTTAGTACATTAAGCTCTCAGTACAATCAATCGTCACACACTAATCATGAAAAATATGCAAACCCATGCACTGATATTTGCCCCCTGCTAGCCTGCCTCCACTGCGCAATCCTTGCTGAAGAATAGCTCTAAATGAATTAGAATTACCCTTTCCTTGACTATCCAATCATAATTGGAAACTCTAATGTGTGTGTGATGCAACCAATGCATCACTATAGTCACTACAGATATTCCATCTTGCCCTTTCACCTATCTCTCCACTGGGTCTCCACTGGAACTAAAATGCACTATAGTTAACTGTTGTATTTTTCAGTTGATTAATGAGTTATTATTTGTGAATTAATTAACTAATTAATTCACTCCACTCTCACTAGTGTATCATTCAGCTACACTAGATATAACTAGCTCAACTGAGTCTAACTGAGTTAAACTGAATACAACTCCATGAACTACTCTTCCAACTCTTTTATAACTTCACCACTTTAGTTATAACTGAGTCCTCCATGTATGAACCACCAGTTTCCCTTGGGAATTGCGTAATTCTCTCAGTCCACTAATTTTCCAAATATGTGCACTTAAAAAAAAGTTCTCCAAGAGAATAATTCATTGTTTATTGTCAGATTATTATTAAGAGATAATAACAATCTACACTTCTATTTTTAGATCGACGATCTATAAATAGACTTCGCCCAATATTCTAAAAGTATAATTCATCTATTTTTCCAACTTGATCAACCATCCACAAGTAGAATCCTGCAACTTCTGAAATATGATCACCATATCTAAAAATAGACATAGTCTAAAAATAGACTTGTGCCAAAAATAGCCTATGGGCTCACTTAGTGAAGGCGACTCTTTTCACTAAGCTCATCATCTTGTTGATTATCAAAACTCCCTCTCAACAAGATAGGGATTATCCTTCACCCCGATCCTGCCTCTATGGTATTCGAATTTTCTCCTGGTGAGTGCCTTCGTAATAATATCTGCATCCTGATCCTCCATAGGAATGTATTGAAGCAACATGATCTTTCACTGCACACAATCTCTGATATGATGATACTGAATATCAATATGGTTAGATCTATCATGAAACACAAGATTAATTGTTGATAAATTATTGCTGAATGCACGTAGGATCTAAATGTGAACCGAACAAACCAACGAGGATCTTCCTCATCCAGATAGCTTCACATGCAGCTTGACTTGCTACCATGTATTATACTTCCAATGAACTGAGTGCCACAGATCTTTGTTTCCTGCTGTACCAAGAAACTGCTGTAGATCCGATACTAAAAATCCCTCCTGATGTGCTCTTTCTGTCTGTTGGGCTGCCTTCCCAATCTGCATCCATGAAGCCATGAAAATTCACCTAATCTTTCTGTCTGTACCATAAACCATACTCAGATGTGCCCCAGATATATCTCAGGACATGATTTCCTGCCTTCCAAAAGAGCTTGGTAGGCTTAACCATCGCTTGTGAAAGCTGGTTCATCGCATATCATATGTCAGGTCTTGTATTAACTAAATAAATGATAAAACCCACCAATTGTCGATAAACAATGGCATACATTATCTCTACCGATGTAGCATCCTCTTTCCTCCAATTTCCTGGAAGAGGAGTGTCGATAAGCTTGCAGCCTTGCATGTGAAACTTCTCCAGTATCTCCCGAGCATACTTTCCGTGAGACACAAACAGTTCACCTTCCCGCTGCCATATTTCCAATCCAAGGAAATAATGAAGGAGGCCCAAATCATTCATCTCAAACTCCTTTTCCAGATCTACCTTGCATGAGTGTATTAATTGCTCGTCACCCGTTAGTATTAAATCATCAACATAAATAAAAATGATTAAAATCTTAACCTCCACCACAATTTGGTATAGGTTTTCATCCGCCTCACTCTTGGTGAAGCCAAGTCTAGTGAAATAGCTGTCGATCCAAGTGTACCAAGAACGTGGTGCTTGTTTCAGCCCATATAGTGCTCTTTTGATCTTGCACACATGCGACTCGTTGTTGAAGATTTCAAATCCTTCAGGCTGCTCAATGTACACCTCTTCCTAAATGATCCCATTAAGGAACGTAGTCTTCACATCCATCTAATGAATGTGCCAACCCATCTATGTTGAGAGAGAAAGGATGGTCTGTATGGAAGAATACCATGCGATAGGTGCAAAGGTTTCTTCATAGTCAATCCCTTTGGTCTATGAGAAGCCCCAGGAAACAAATCTTGCCTTATACTTCTCGATGCTCCCATCAATAACTTGCTTTACCTTGTAGATCCATCTTAATCCTACAACTGATTTTCCCACCAGCCTTGGAACAATCTCCCAAGCACTGTTTCTGACAATGGAGTTAGACTCCTCCACCATGGCATCTACCCATGTGCACTCCTACACTACTTCTTGAAAAGAAGATGGCTTTGTCACGATACACTTGCTCATAAGAACCATATATCTAGTAAATCGGTCAATCGACTGTCTCTGTCTGTGCTGTGATGCAGGGACTCCTACATTCTATGTCGCATTAAGCTTTAGTCTCTTAGCTTCTGTGGTCCACTTTTTGCCTTGTCTAATGTTTGGTTCTGCATTAGTGGACTCCTCCACTCCATGAATCTCCTCCTGTGGCCGATCCACATCTAGAGGCTCATCTTTGGGAACAAGAAGTTCCTCCTCTACATGTAAGTGTAGCTTCCTCTCAAGCAACAATTTCATGGATTTCAACGCATTGAATTTGATATCTCGTCGTACCACAATCATCCGACTGTCTAGAAAATACACAGGACAATTATGGGGTGTTTCTGTGCACCCCAAAAATATCCCAACTTTTGCAGTCGGTTCCAGCTTCTTCCTGGCATCCTTTGTCACATGAATGTAAATAGATGAGCTAAAAATAATCGAATGAGAAATATCAGGCTTCTTACTAGTAAAAGCTTCTTCAGGTGTACTCATGCCAATTACTCTATGAGGACAACCGTTTTTCACATAAACCGTAGTGTTGCATGCTTCCGCCCACAAGTGCACCGGTAGGCCCTGGTCGTGAAGTATCACTTGTGCAGCACCCATGATTGTTTTGTTATTTCTGTCCGTCACCCCATTTTGTTGTGGGTTATGAGGCGCTATGAGTTATCTTTGAATTTCTTCTTTTCTATAGAAGTTTTTGAATTTTCCCGAGATGTATTCACCAACATTATCGCTCCGTAGAGCTTTGAATTGCTTCGCCGACTCCTTCTACACCAATGCTTTGAACTCACGGAACTTTGAGAACATTTCACTCTTCTTCTGCATGAAGAAGATCTAGCATCTATGAGAATAGTCATCAACAAATATAACATAACACTTATGTTTTTCTTTTGAAGCAACCGAGAAAGGTCCACACACGTCTATGTGAATTCTCTCCAGGATCACCGAAGCACGGTTCTCCTTGTCATGGAAGGTGGTCTTCACAAACATACCCAAAGTACATCCCTTGCACTGATCTGACTGTGCAAGAGTACCCTTGGGAAGTCCAGCAGAAATCTGTTGCAAAATCTTCAAGGCGAAATTGTGAAGATGGCCCAATATCCTGTGCCATAATTCGCCCTCATCCTGGGTCACCACTTCTTCTACTTTTCCCACCATTGCAGTGTAGCCATCTACCTCCATCTTGTAGAGATTATTAATTTGAACCCCTATATTCTTGGTTTGAGCCATTGTTTTATGTCGAAGGAAGGATTTTCCCTCACTGAAAACAACATCATAACCTTTGTCTTCCAACATTGCGATAGAGACCAAGTTCTTCCTCAGACCTAGAACATGCATAACATCCTTCAACAAGAATGGATTACTGGACACCCTCTTAAAGGTAATGGTCCCAATGCCGGTTGCACTGTATCGATGATCGTCGCCCATCTCTATATGCATCTGGAGGTCCTTCTCCTCCAAGTCACTTAACAAATCCTTGCCTCCTGTCATATGGAAAGATGCATCACTATAAAGATACCACACCGATCCCATTGTGCTTGAAACCAAGCATGCGATCAAAGAGAGATCAAGTTCAAATTGCAAGGCTAAGGCCTCTCCATCTGCAACTCCAACAACCTTCTTTTTCTTCTTCTGCTATGGGCAGTTAGTGGCGAAATGCCCATGTTCGTGATAGTGAAAACACTTCACTTTGGAAAAATCATGCTTCTTGCCTTTAGCATCAGATTTTGAAGGAAATTTCTTCCCCTTCCCCTTCCTTTATTTGGAATCCAAAGCATGATTCTCTTAATCTTGATTTCTCGATGAAGAGCAATCCCTGGTACCCCGCCTTATCTCCTCCTGCACAAGATCTGACCAAAGTCGCTCCCATCCCGGCAGTTTCTCCCATCCATTGATAGAGCCTTCGTAGCTATGCCAACTCTTCAGAAGCCCAAGGAGAGCCAAACTCAACAAGTATTCATCATCAGTAGTAACCCCCACACTTCCCAGTTCATCCTTGCAGTGGACAAACTTCGTGACGTATTTTGGAATACTGTCACCCTTCTCAATTTTTATTTTCCTGAGCTTGTCTTTAAGTGCAAACTTCCTCTGGTCACTTCTGCTTTGGACTAGATCTATCAAAGCCTTCCACATTAATAATGGAGTGGATTTATCATGAAGGTTGGACACAATATGGTCCTTCACACCTTCCAACACAATTCTTCTTTTCTTTGTTGTCTTCTTTTGCCATGCGTCAATTAATGTAGTATCGCTAGATCCTGACTTAAGAACATCTCTATCGATGAAATCCTTCAGTCGATTATCCTCCAACACCGCGTCCATCCTGTCCTTCCAAGCTATTTAATTCGATCTACCTTCAAGGGAATACTCCAATCGCAACCCATTGAAAGACATTTCAATGTATACTCAACTTCTGCACCAAGAATATTCTGTAGCAAATTCGAATTGTCCACCAGCACAAACTCACCAATTCTTCACAATTGCAATCTTCAAGAATTAACAATGCTATGATACCATGTAGAAATTAGTATACAATAAGCATGCATACATCCATATGCCCCTAATCTCACAATATTTAACTTCTTGCAAAATACATAATCATTCCACTGTTAATCTTTTGTGGAAAATTAATTGCAAACACATGTGAAGCATAAAAATAAAAACAATCGCACATAACACAGTTCTTTAATGGGAAATATTGAAGCTGAAAACCCAAAATATCATATATTATGTATCATGGAGATCATGTAACAATCTCATCCAAAACTTAGTACATCAAGCTCTCAGTACAATCAATCGTCACACACTAATCATGAAAAATCTGCAAATCCATGCACCGATATTTGCCCTTTGCTATCCTGCCTCCACTGCGCAATCCCTGCTGAATAATATCTCTGAATGAATTTAAATTACCCTTGCCTTGACTACGCAATCCTCATTGGCAACTCCAATGTGCGTGTGATGCAATCAAATCATCACTATGGTCACAATCGATAGTCCATCTTGCCTTTTCACCTATCTCTCCATTGGGTCTCCACTGGAACTGACATGCACTGTAGTTAACTGCTGTATTGTTCAGTTGATTAATGAGTTATTATTTTTGAATTAATTAAATAATTAATTCACTCCACTCTCACTAGTGTATCATTAAATTAGACAAGATACAACTAGCTCAACTAATTCTAATTGAGTTAAACTGAATACAACTCAATGAACTACTCTTCCAACTCTGTCATAACTTTGCCACTTCAGTTCTAACTGAGTCCTCCATGCATGAACCACTATTTTCCCTTGGGAATTGCATAATTCCCTCAGTCCACTGATTTTCCAAATCTGTGCACTGAAACAAGGTGCTCCAATAGAATAAGTTGTTGTTTATTGTTGGATTATTATTAAGAGCTAATAATAATCGACACTTCTATCTTTAGATCAACGATTTATAAATATACTTCACCCAATATTCTAAAAATAGAATTTCATCTGTTTTTCCAACTTGATCAACCATCCACAAATAGCATCCTGCAACTTCTAAAATATGTTCACCATGTCTAAAAATAGACATAGTCTAAAAATAGACTTGCGCCAAAAATAGCCTACAAGCCCACATAGTGAAGGCGACTCTTTTCACTAAGTTCATCATATTGTTGAATTTCAACAGGAAGTATACCTAAGTCGGCCTTTTTTTGGTGTCTCTTGACTTATTTTCAGTCGACCATACCTGGTGTGTCAGAGTTATGTTCTATAACATCAACTGTTTGGTCCTTTTCTCATACTAGTAAAGAAGGTCTCCATTTAATTCTTGCTAGCGGGTTTTCTCTTATGAACTTCGACAAACTGCTCTTAGAGTAAACCTATAGCTGCACCCTAGCCCTATTTCCATCATTGATAGGTAACCTTATTCTCAACATCGATCAACATCATGGGTCTTTGACTAAGTGGTTTCCCTTGTGTTCGGCGTCAACTTTCATTATCACACATTGGGATTTATGTTGTACCTTGGTTTTCATTTCAACCTATTGGTGGATTCCTCCCCTCTGTGTCAACTTTAATTATTGGTTGGTTCAGAGGGTTTATGTTGTATGCTAACAACATTTTGTGTACACTTAAAATTTTCTTTGGGTTGGTTATTTCATATTTCTTCATCTGATTCCTTCCAAATTATTGGCCTGTGGGTTACACTCGCGCTGGATTGATGTGGGATTCCTTAACTCCTTCCTTCCAGAAAATATTTTCCCATTGAATCTGACTCATTGCTCTAGGAACAAGGCATAGAGTAATTTTTTAGTACCTCAGGTTTTGCAGTCATTAATGGAAGAGTCATTTACTATCTACAATGAGAATACATTAATGTCTCTTGATTGGTAGTTTCTCTCAAGTGTTCGACTTCAACTCATTATTTCACACTTTTTATATTGTACTGGGGTACCTTTACTATCACAATAATTATTGATGATTTGTCTCTTGTTTGTTAAATATATACATCAATGACCGGTAATCAAATGATTTTTGAAATGGTCGACTTCGGATCATTTATTCCCATAGTGTAGAAATGTACCATGGTGATCAGTGAAGACCTCTGGTTTTCATCAATATGCTTTGGTTCATTTGACAACTCCTTTAGTTTTCTACCAGTGACACCATCCATCTTATATGTTTCAATTCCTCACAACAACATCTTATATGTTGGCACCCAAGTTGCGTGGAGTACCATTATTCCACTCTTTATGATTCAGTACTTGGAGACATAGTTCTGTGAACTTAATGATTATATATCTTTCTCAAAATCATTGATCAGTTCTTTTATATGTGATACTATAACATGTCCTTGATATGTACTTTTTTGAGGTTGTGATTAGATGGTCCACTATGTACTTTTTCATTTCTTTTGTACTTGTATACATATTGGATCCTCTCCATACTTTATATGCAGACATGATTTACGTTCACTTAGCATGGGTATGTTCACCTCATACATGAGCTTACTTTCTGATCTCTTCCATTGGTTTTTGGCAGGCTGAAATCTCGTGAAATCCTCCCAAGCCCTTGCATGATTATTTTTATACACTTAATACATTTCATCCATTATGTACCCCTTTTGAACTCATATATTAGGGGGGATATGTTATAGAATCATTTCTCACCTCTATATACTTGATGCTCTATGTTATGGCCTTGGGAAACCCTGTCGCTTCAGTCTTCGTCCTTTACCTAAAAAACATTATTTTGAATTTCACATGCGACTCTTCCTTCTCAAAAGCGTGTGCACTTGTGGGACCAGTTATACCCAACTTGCATATACAATTTAAAATATGAAAAAATATAAAATTCCATATTTTTTGTGTAGGGTTTATGGGTTACACTGGAATCCTATCTACAGTAGTCCATGGCCTAACTATTTTCCTACAAAAAAATATGATTTGAGGTGGTATAAATAAACCTCATGGGAAGGCATAAAGGGGAGAGAGAGATAGGTATTGATACTATAGCCATTTAGTCCCTCATCAAGTGTGATTTATCCATGTGCCTCTTGCACTTCCCTGATTGTGGAAACCCTTATTTCCCTCATGGAAATTTTCACCCCTCTTATGTGACATCTATGTGTATACTTATGGAAGGATATTGTTGAGGCTTTCGATGGATGAATCCAGAGGATGATGTTGCTTCGAGCCATGGATAAATCAGGTGGTATTCCTCCACAAATATTTACATACATCAATAAATAAGCTCTGTCCCATTCTTGATGTCGTGATCTTTATGCTTTATACATGTTATGATATTCTTATGGTTGATTTCATGTTATTTTTTTTATAAGCTTATATGACCTAACGCTAACATCTAGAACATGGTTTCAATTATTACTAGTGTATGTGATTTTCTTGAATGAGTTGCAGCTTTTGAAGCACTAGGAGAAGGAATGGGTTTGAACCCTATAGGATCACCTTCAAATGTAGGACCTACGGGTACATTCTCTTCTCCTAATGTTACTACTTTAAGCATTAAGACTATATATTTTATTTCTTCTTTTTGTTGTATGCACGTTACTTTGTTTCGGTTATGAGCCAAAACCATAGGGTAATTAATCCCGTAATAGTGGGAATGGGGTCATGGTGATTGATGATGTGGATTAAGGGTCATGGTTCCATAATGCTGTGACATGTGGCACCTAAAAATGGCCTTTTGGTGGGACCAAGTGGGCTACAACTATATAGTTGACACGTGGAACTCCTGAAGGAGGCCACCTGGATAGAAATATATCAAAATGATAGGGTAATGATGTCACTCGGGGTTGATGTCATTATATCAATTTCATGAGACAGGTAACATAAGAAAGGAGCAGGAAAATGGTTATAACATCAGGTGGATGTGGAGCTAGGCTGAATATGATATGTCTTACAAGGTGACATGGTGCCATAGTGGAATGCCACATGGCATCTAGATTCATTCCTCTTACGTGGCCAAATGGCCCAAAAATGGATCGTACGTGCTACTTCTAGAGGAGGCTACATGGGCTAGATGACGTAAGCATCATGTCACCTTGGGCTAACATCACCCTGTAGTTTTTAGGAGTAGGATAGTGAGAACATCCTGAGGTACTTACATTGTGGAACAAATAAATTCCCAGCAAATTGTGTAAATAGAAGTTTTTCCTAGGGAATTTAAATGGTGATGACACCGCAACGTTAATGTCACACTATATTTTTTTGAAGGAGTGTAGTGATAAAAGGGTATATGCCATGGGGTGGTGAGCTGACATAAAACCAAATGGAGTATTGAGATGGAACAATGTGAATTTCCACGTGGACACCACATGGGTGCGACATGGTAGAACGGGGTGACATGGCAAGACATCATTGACTAAATCTTTAAAAGCCATATCTTTTTATCAGAGAGTCATATTGGGGAAAATTTTATATCACCATAAATATGTCAATGAGAAAAACACAATGGCGATGTTTATTTTTGGTTTTGATGAGTTTGAAAAATGAAAAATTTTTCTGACCCCATTTCCATAACATGACATTAGAGGTCAAGTCAATCATAGTAACACCCTCTTCTACATTTAGCATGGGCTATGCATGGAAGGGGGTATGTTACATCCACTACAATGGAAATTGGTGATATCTTAATTTCCTAAGGAAGTTATAATTCATAGGAATTAGAATAATATTTCCTCATAATTTTACATGGACTAGTTTTCTTAAGCTTAAGTTTGTTGTATCTTCCAACATGAAACCTTCCCTTCATCAAATATGTCATTACTAGGTCTCCAAATTGAAAATATGATTGTCTCCTTTTCATATATACTCTTTGTTTTGACTTGATGATACTCTGCTGAAATTTTTTATTTAGTATTTCCTATATATGTTGCATATTCACTATAAAATATTATTTTGCTACAATTTTGAGCTCCCACTATCCAAAATTTTGTAGTTGGTACACTCCACTCAAGTGCATTCCCTAAAAGATTTGGGATGGGATCATCCTTGTACTCCTGTTAGGTGAGTCATTATAAGTGGGCATAGCTTTAGAATGCATCTAATCCCACTGCTTGGAATGTTCATTCACCAAAATTCTCAAAATGTTTTGAATACTTCTATTCATCACCTCTTTCTGTCCATTTGTTTAAATACTTCTATTCATCACCTCTTTACATGATAAATTTTCCACAATAGTTTCATCTGTAGTTCTTATGTAGGAAATAAAATATGCCATTTTAGAAATCGTATCAAGAATAACAAAAATGGAATCATTACCTTTATGTGTCCAAGGTATACCCAAGAAAAACTACATGCTCACTAAAGATAAAGGCTTAGAAGTGATTCGAAATAGTTGGTACAATCTTGAATTATGATTACTTCCTTTATCCCACTGACATATTTGACATATTTCCACAAATATATTCACATTATCTTGTAGAGAATAATTATCAATCAGTAAGAAAAATATATTCCTTCGGGATGAGTTAGTGCCACACTTCTTCAAGGCTTGAATAATAGAATATAAATACTTCTCATATGTATAATACTTATGCTTCTCTAATTTAACTTCTTATTGAAATAAGCAACTAGATATCCTTCTTGGCTCAACACAACTCCAATAGAGATCCTATTGGCATCAATTTCCTCATGAAATGAATATCTTAAGTCTAGCAGTGCCAAAACATGTTTCTTTTTAATTATTTTCTTCAATAATTTAATGTTATTCTCTGCTACTACAGTCCACTTGAATCATTGATTATTATAATGGCATTAGTTTTTCATTGCAGTGTACTATTTTCGTTGATGTTAACAAGGTATTAGTCTAGCTTGTCATGTGTTTGATATCATGGTAGTTATCTTTACGATTGTGATGGATATAAATGTAAATGTGTTGATGGAAGTGTGTAGAGCTATTGTGCCTTATTAATTTTTTGGTAATGTGATTTATGTAATCCTCTTACTGGTATTATTGGTTGAAATTGATGTCAACATGGTGATGAGGTAATGACCTAGTGTAGGAACAAGAGGTGGAGTAGAGATGGTTGCAGAATATGTTATGATTTATTTTTAACTATGTTATAAAGGTTTATATAGGTAGATGATCATACTACATGTTTTAGAGTTTTTTGGATAGGTTGATGTTGTTGTTACAAGTGTTTGAGTTGAGGAGTTTGGCAGACTAGGTCTCCATTCTCTTAATGACCAGGAGATCATGTCCAAGTTATGCAAATTGCTCAAAAATGAAAGTGTTAAAAAGTGGTTGAAATCTCAACAAATGGAAAGGTCTCATCACTATGATTTTGGTGCCATGAATGGTTCTCAAAACTGAGCTCGTATGCAAAAGTTATTAAGGTTTGAAATCGCCAGTAAACTCCAAAATTCAGTTGACCAAGTTTCACTTTTAAACTTTGGAAAAATTAAAAAAAGAATATTACAAAGAATATTCCAGGAATATTCCTTAGATTATTCCCTAGAATATTCCATTCACGTGAATAAGATTTTGAAAAGTGGCAGATTTGTATTTGATGAAGGATTGACCTTTTTGGATTTAGGCCTATCACAGGCTGCCATGTGGCAAGCTCAGAGGCCACCACGTGGCCCCAAGCCGAGGAGGAGGCATGCGATATAAAAAAATTTGGGTCTCTTTAACCTCCTGAGCACTTTGGGACAGGTTTTAGGTTGAATGGAAGTGATCTTCAGCAACTTTTGCTTCAAGGAAGATGAAGGAGCCAATAGGGCCACCATGGGACAAATTCAGTTTGAGTCCTAACCAGGGGAATTAGAGTCATTTTCTAGAGTTCCAATAGTCTAAATTAGATAATTCAGATGTTATGAATCTGATGAGATGATTTTAATAGCCTGTAGAGAAATTTTGAAGGCAAAAAAGCTTCAGTAAAGTTCCAGGGTCCATTAGTGCCATCTTTTTCCAGCAGTAGTGTAGGGCTTAGTTAGAGTTGCTTGAGACCATATGTAGTGAACCAGTGGTCATTATTGAATGAAAAAATCATTATGAATCTAATGATATGGGCTTCAGCAAGTTGTAAAGACTTATAGAGGTTGAAAACTCAGCAAAGAAGTTCTCATTGACCCTAGTGCCATGGGGTGTCGATAGATGATTGAGGCAAAACCAGAGCAATCGGAGGCCATTTCTGATGAACGAATAGTCTAACATGACTATTTCAGAAATTTTGGAGCTAATGGAGTTGGTTTTTGAACATTTTGAGAACTTCTAGAGCTCAAGAAGCTGATGTGAAGTTTTGGGCAGCCCCAGGCAAACCATGGAGGATAGCCTATTTTGGGGATGCAATGCTCGATTTGAGCAATTTATCAGTTGGTATTTGGTGTTTGATGTGTTTTGGACATAGAAGTAGTGGTTTTAGTGACATAAAAATAATTCCGAGGGATTTTTTTCCATTTAGAAGCTCAGAGTAGCTTAGTGCACCGATAGAAGGAATCATGTCAACAAGAGCCTAAAGCTGTTTGCAGAATTTGGACATCCAATTGAGGGATATTTGTGGTATTTTAAGCCCTTTGGATCATTTTTGTATTAATTGGAATTAAGTATTTACTTGTAAAAAAACCTTACCATAATCCCAAAGAGCCGAGTCATGATGACAGAGCTCAAAGGAGACGTAGCCCACGAGATTTCTGGTGAACTCCTAGATTAAAATTGTTGTTGTATTTGAATGATTATTTGATGCATTATTTTTCTGTCATACATGTTAAATTTCAGAAACAAGAAATGAACTTTGGACACATAAACAGTAAAAATCTATACACCACTTTCAAGTAAATAATTCCGCAAAATTGTCAAGTACAAGCTAGATCACTTTAATTAAAACTGAGTGGTAGGTTCTCAAAATACATACAAGTTATCGAGACCATTTTGAGATCAGGTTGGTATCAGAGCATAGTTTCTTTCTTGAGAGAGCACTTGGTTGCTTGATTGTATAACTTGAAAGGTGTTAAAACAGTGTAAAAGATTAACTGTTCTACTGTTTGCAAACTGATTGTTGTTTGAATTTGCCTCAGATTTGGGGATAGCTACTAATTATCTAATTCATGGAGATGAAAAAAAGGAATAAAAGGCATGAAGGCATATTGCATACCCCAAGGGACCTCAACGTCACTTTTGGAACAAACCCTCTTGACGATTGTTTGTTAAGAAGCTCTTGGAGTTGTTTGTTGTTTGGTTGCTTGAATAAGAGTTTGTCTTTACATCCATTTGGTTAAAATATTTGTAATTTTTTTTAAAAGCTTTGAGAACTTTTTTAAAGTTAATTTTTTCATTGACATCATAATGAGAACTTATACAAATGAATTTTCATCCTTCACAAGATTCTTCGATAATGATATGAAGCGTGAATTTATTATATTGAAGGACATGGTACAAATTTTTTTTGAGGATAAAAGAGAAAGTAATGAACCTCGTGAACAGTTGTTTGCCATGAAGGAAGATAAGGAATAAATTCTCCAAAGATTGCATGATATGGAGATGCAGCTCCATCAAGCCCAAGAGGCTTTGACCAAGAAAATGCATGAGGAAAAGGTAATCCATTCTAACTTGTCTTCAGTTTCCTCATTAGAAAGACGTGTTGGTTTTTTCAAGAAACATACGAGGGGTATAGGGTCGAAAATAAAAATTAAAATGGGCTATGAAAGAAAGGGATTAGGAAAACATGCACAAGGCATGTTTGATCGCATTTCAGTTGAGGAAAGGCCCAAGAGTTTTGGTCTTGGTTATGTGCAGTTTAATGGCAAAGACTCCAAAAACATGAAAGAATGTGAGAAAAATTTAAAGAGAACCTTTATTCCAAGTTCTAAGATTCAAATATGTCGATTTTGTTTCAAAGATGATTGCCATTGCTTTAAGCCTTTGTTGCAGCAAGAAGATGGCAGACATGCAGCTTATGGCATGCATGCAAGTTTAGATAGTTTTCAAGACAAAAACAGTGATGTTAGTCTGCAAATGAAAACTGGAGACTCTAATAGTTCATCTTCTCATGAAGACAAAAAGTATGAACATTCAAAGCAGCACAAGGGGTATAAATATTCTCATGATCAATTTGATTATGTTTCTACAAAGCATGATAATTTTACATGCTTAAATGGAAGAAATATTTTTTGTACATATTGTGGTCGATTTAGCCATGATGTTTTGAGATGCTGGATGAGGAAGAAAGCATACATTAAGCAGATGAGGCAAAGAAAAATTTCAAAGAAGCTGCATGAGTTTTGCACATTTTTCCAAAATAGGGGACATGTTGTCTCCCATTGTTGGACTTTGCATCCAACTAGTCATCCAAAGCACATGCAGCAAGAGGACAGGAAGATTGATGCAAGTGGAACTACATATTCCATTATTGATGTGAAAATGGAAGTTTCACATGAGGAAGAATTGCAGCAGAAAAATTCGCCATGGAAGTGGCTTGGTAAGAAATGGATGGACTTCTTAACACAGTAATACGTGCTGATTTTGTAAATATGAAAAGTTCGGTTGTATGCATGTATTTTATGTTGTAATATCTCATTTGTTTGAGCCACCTTGGATCATTGATCAAGGCATCGATGTTCAGTTTCCTTCTGTAAATTTCTTACCATAAATTTTTTGAGTGAGTGCAAGAAAGACAGTTCCTGACAGGAGGACAAGCGCAATGAGGAAGGGAAGTGTGAATTGGTTTCTAGTTGTGGTTCAAAGTCACTAGCCATGCAAGGCAAGTGTTCGGAGGCTGAAGATAAGAGGGTGTTGTACTCTCATTTAATGTACATATTAGTTTTAGTATATCAGTTTTTTGGGGTCCAAAAGATTCTCATTTGGGAGGTGTTATTAGGAGACCATGTCCAAGTTATACAAATTGCTCAAAAATGAAAGTGTTCAAAATTGGTTACAATATAAAGAACCAGAAATGTCTCGTTGTTGCGATTCTAGCACCATGAATGGTTCTCAAAACCGAGCTTGTATGAAAAAATTATTGAGGTTTGAAATCACCAGTAAACTCCAAAATTTAGTTGACCAAGTTTGACTTTTAAGCTTTGGAAAAATTAAAAAAAGAATATTCCAAAGAATATTCTAGGAATATTCCTTGAAATAGTCCCTAAAATATTCCATTCGAGGGAATAAAAGTTTAAAAAGTGGCAGATTTGTATTCAATAAAGGATTGAACTATTTGGATTTAGGCCTATCACAGGCTGCCACGTGGGAAGCCCGGAGGCTGCCACGTGGCCCGAGGCCGAGGAGGAGGCATACCATATAAAAAAAAAATTGTCTCTTCAACCTCCCAAGCACTTTTGGATAGGTTTTAGGTCGAATGGAGGTGATCTTCAGTAGCTTTTGCTTCAGGGAAGATGAAGGAGCCATCAGGGCCACAATGAGACAAATTCAGTTTGAGTCCTAACCAGGGAAGTTAGAGTCCTTTTCTAGAGTTAAAACAGTCCAAATTGGATAATTGAGATGTTTTAAATCTGATGAGATGATTTTTAGATCCTGTAGAGAAATTTTGAAGGCTGAAAAGCTTCAGTAAAGTTCCAGGGGCCATAAGTGCCATCTTTGGCCAGCAATAGTGAAGGGCTTAGCCAAACCTTATTGAGACCATATGCAGTGAAGCGGTGGTCATTCATGACTGAAAACAGAATTATGAATCTAATGATAGAGGTTTTAGCAAGTGTTGATGACTTCTAGAGGTTGAAAACTTAGCAGAGAAGTTTTCATTGACCCTGGTGCCAGGGGGTGCCGATAGGTGATTGAGGCGAAACCGGAGTAGCCGGAGGCCATTTATGATGAATGAATAGTCTAAATTTACTATTTAAAACATTTCGGAACCAATTAAAGTAGTTTCAAAACATTTTTAGAAATTATAAAGCTAGAGAAGCTGATGTGAAGTTTTGGGCGGCCCTGGGCAAACCGTGGGGGATAGCCTATTTTGGGGATGCAGTGCTTGATTTGAGAAATTTATCAGTTGTTATTTGGTGTCTAATGTTTTTTGGACAGATAATTAATGGAAACAGTGACAAAAATAGAGTTCTAAGGGAGTTTTTTCCATTTAGAATCTCAGAGTAGCTTAGTGCACCGATAGAAGGAATCGTGTCAACAAGAGCCTAAAGATGTTTGCAGAATTTGGACAACCAATTGAGGGATATCTATGGTATTTTCAGTCCTTTGGATCATTTTTTTATTGATTTGAATTAAGTATTTACTTGTAAAAAAAACTTACCATAATCCCAAAGAGCTGAGTCATGATGAAAAAGCTCAAAGGAGATGTATCCCACGAGATTTTGGGTGAACTTCTAGATTGAAATTGCTATTGTGTTTGAATTATTATTTGCTGCATTATGTTGCTGTCATACATGTTAAATTTCAGAAAGAACAAATGAGCTTAAGACACATAAACAGTAAAAATCCATACACCACTTTCAAGTAAATAATTCCGCAAAATTGTCGAGTAGAAGCTATATCATTTTAATTAAAACTGAGTGGTAGGTTCTTGAAATACATACAAGTTATCCAAATGATTTTCAGATCACTTAATTAAGTCTTCATGTTGTTAATATGATGAAAAATGTTTGGAGAAGGATATGTAGGGAACTGGCCATAGGGAGAAAGACCTATGCATGTGGCTAGTAGCCTTCCAATCGAGATTTCATGGTTATATGTGTATGTCTCAGGTAATTTTCTATTTTGGCAATGTTTTAGTTTGGGTTTTTTTCTTGAAAATTGTTTGGAAGCCTTAACCATGTTCTAGAAAGTGGTTAAACTGGACATTCCTATCATTTAACAAGGATAGTGGCATATTGAGTCAAATATGATGACCTACTCAAAGTGTTTGATCATTTTCTAAATGTATCAGCAAGGATCCATAAAAGATTTGTAATAGCAGTTATTTAGCCATCTCAAAAAATTATAAATAGAAGAAGGATTTGAGTTTATTTGGTTGTTTCTTTTTAGGAGTCGAAAGTGTGTGAGAGAGGAAGATTGTGCAATATGTATGAGACTTGATGCAAATACTCTGAAGCATTTGTAAAGTATTGGAGAAGGTCGTAGCAATATATTTCAACTAAGATGTCATGCTAAGAGCGAGGATACAAAGTGTGGATTGGTTGAAGTTGTTTTTATTATTTGATTGTGCATGTTTTTGGAGACTCTTTTATCCTAGTATATTATACAGTTTATTGTTTGAGTGCACCATTAAATTGTGAGGAATTTTACTTATGGTAGAGATGGTTTAGTTTATGTGTTGATCAAATTATTTTATGTACTAGTTGATGGGATTGTGTTGTATTTTATGGTGTAGTTTTGGTTTTTGATTGTGTGCCTTAAATATATGTTGCTCTAGTGTTCATGTCAAGAAGTTATCAGCTCCAATCTTGAATTTTATGAAACTAGAACGCATAGAGGAGAGGAGTTGGAGGAATTCGGAGAAATCAATATAGTAAGCATTTTTCTTCATCCAATGGTAGTTGGAAAGTTTAGAAGAAACTAGGCAAGGCTCGTTGGTTATGGTGGCTTATAGCATATAGGAGTATGTAGAGTCAAATGATAGTTCACGAGTAATTGGGCAAGGATCATTGGTCATGCTGGCTTTCAATGAATGCTTTTTCGTAGATCCATGTGAGAAAGAGGTCTCCATTTGATAGTACCTAGATGAACCTCTATGTAAATAAATTTCTTGAAATAATAAAATATTTTCAGTAGCGCATAAGAAACAAGGGTGGTTTTTTTCCCAGAGGAGGGGTTTCCACTAAAAATAATTTTGTCCCTTGTGTTGAATGTTTTCATGTTTTCTAATTTATGTTTGATTCTTTAATCTCTCCTTATGTGATTCAGTTATGCATGATTTAATGAATAATTAATTGGAGAAGTTTTATAAGTGCCATCACTACTAATTCATCTTCCCCTCTCTATAGTGATCTAGTTTACAACATATTCTCCTTGATAATTTCAACATTGGTTGCACACTAAAATGTGAAAATTATTTATAATTGTAGAAACTAATAAAACAGTGAAATATTCTTACCTAAAACATGTTTCGTGGAACAAAACAATGAATTATCTCCTTGATGAAATATTTTTCCATATTCAATTCATCCTTTGAAATTACAAATCCAAATTATACCAACTCATTCTTCATGAAGTTGCACTTCTTTAAATTTATCAAGAAATTCTCTTGTTACAAGGTCATCACAACTAGATTGATATGTCTCAGATGCTCTTTCTGTTTGGATGTACACAAAAATGTCATCTACATACAAAATCACAAAAATGCATGGAAAATCCTTCACGAATTCATTCATTAATCACATAAAAGGTTTTTCTACATCAGTAAGATAGCAAGGCATCACAAGCCACTCATATAGCCCATGGTTGGTCTTAAGGCCAACTTTCCTTTCATTCCCTTCTCCAATTCATATTTTGTGGTAACCACTCTTAAAATTAATTTTGGAGAAATATATAGCATCTCTCAGACAATCAATCAAGTCATAGATTCATGGAAGTGGAAATATATACCTAATTGTAATATTATTTAAGGCTCTCAAACAAGTGAGCATCCTCCATACACCATCCTTTTCTAAAACTAATAATTATTGGTAAAACGAAGGGATTCAAGGTTTCTTTTATAATTCCTTTATTGAAAAACTCCTAAAGTTTCCACTTTACCTCCTCATTTTCTGATTGAGTCATTCTATAAGCTAGCTTATTTTGAGGTCTAGATCCTAATATTAAGTCTATGTGATGGTTGATGCTTCTAATAAGAGGAAAAATATTTTGTAACTCGTCAACTATTATGTCATAAAACTCGTCCAACATGCTTCTAATTCCTTTAGGAAAATCATTTATATTGGTACTTTTAGGGATTACTTGAGTCTTCCCAAATAAAGCTAAGTATACCTCATCTTTATTCACTTGCAACAATTCTTTCATACTCATCAATAATACACATGGACCAACATCATATTTAGCTTCTTCATCAGGCATGGGTAACAAGGTGTGCCACTGACCATATTTCTCAAGAGTATATGTACACTACAAGGAAAAGACCCTCTAGCGAAGGCTATAAAGGAGGTTTTTACTATTATAAAATTGGCCAAAATTGTGAAGAAAACATTTGCAAAAACATTTGTTTATGGTTATGGAGGTTTTCACGGAGGTTTTAACGGAAATTCAACAAAACTAAAAAAACTGGCCGGTCGGAGGTTATTATGGATATTTTTTCCATCGGTTCAGAACTAAGGTTTCACCGCATCGGTGCGTGTCATCTAGTAGGTGGCCCCTAGGTGGTTGAATGTGAAGACACCGGGCCATCAAGGTATCAAACCGCATCGGGCACACTATTGGTGATACAACACACAGGGCCAATCTAATTGGTCTTGGGATTTGGGCAATTCCCATATGTCATCAGAACGCACTAGTACATAGAATTATAAAAATGCACTGGTGTGCTGTATCAGAAAAAACAAAATGATATTTATAATTGGTATTGGTATTTGTGCGGTGCCCATGTGTATTAAAAATGCACTGGTGCGTAGTCTCACATTGTAATATTCCCAATTAGCAGCAGCTAATTGGAAATATTAATTTTGATCAATTTTTCCTTATATATTTAAATTATAAATAAAAGTGAGTAGAGGGGGACATAACTCACTCTAAAAATAAAGTTCACTCCCTAGTAGACACAATGTTGTAACTTAAGTGAGCCAAGGGGGGGCCAAGAGACCACGTAGAGAGGGGACCCACGTATGCTCTAGAAGCTTCTGCGCAGATAAGGATGAGCATGTGGCAAGAGAGAGGCTACATTGGGGTTTTGGAGGGAAACCAACGTTATAAAATGGGAAGGGCCTTCTCATTTCATTCATTCTTGAGTTGATGATTTTTTATTGAGACATTTTTTTTCTTGAGCACACTCGATGTTTAGCCTATCTGTAGCACTGTTTAGTGGATTGATTGTCTCCGGTTGGAGATCTCGCCCTTAGCCCCGGGGGACTTCGAGTGCTTGCTCGGCCAAGGTTGGTTTTTCAGCATTTTGTGAGTCGTTTTATTGTTTGGGTTTGTTGCAGAGCTGGAGCTTATAGAGACTGCGCAGTCACTGTGAGAGAGGACACAGTCCATTGTGGAGGAGCTTCGGATTGGGGTTTCTGCAGGTGATTTAGCCGGGATTGTGAGTAGAGGGTCAGCCTTTTCCCATCGGAGGTTTTTGGCGAAGTTTGAGGCAGTGTTTTAGCTATTTCTATCTAGCCACTGCGCAGTTCCTTGGAGGCCAGCGTAATTCACTGGGGACGCAGTTTCTGGTGATCTCTGGGGTTGGCCATTCTTGGAATGGTTTTTGGATTTTTATGGGTTGTTGAGGAGAGGAGGAGCCTGTATTAGATTCAGTCCAGAGAGGGTCAATGGCAGATGACACAGAGGCCAAACAGTTTGGGGAGGCACTCCTCAAATCAGTGCAGGATTTAGCTAGACAGATTGAGGTGATGGGTCAGATATTCACCATTACAGAGGCTCGACAGTGTGAGATCCCATGGGTTTTCCAGGTTGGAGAGGGATTAGGTACATCCCATAATTTTCCAGAGCAGGGTGCTGCTCAGCGTGATACTATTCAGCCGATGGCTTCATGAGCACCTACCCGCTCTACTATGCCCACTTTCTTGGGTGCAGACATAGGGGCAGGAGCACAATAGGAGCCAGAGCCTGGCCATATGGGTGATTATTTCGCCAAGTATCAGGCATATGGGCAGGAGTTCAGGGATGCCCTTCCATTCAGATATTTTTTTCAACTCCAGCGGGATAGCAGACCCCACAAATTTCACAGAGGGAATAGGCACTCACATGATGGGGGCTTGCAGTGCACAGGGGGCAGATTCCATTTACTGACGTTTGTTGGGTCATCCAAGAATTTGGAAAAATCTGGGGTGGAGAAGTTGGATACCTCTTCCCAGCTTGACTGAGTATCGGAGGGGGAAACCATCAAAATGGTTACCTCGCACTTGGAGGATGAGGGTAGACATGATTGCAGGGAGTTCGAGGATACACTTAGTGTGACACAGGACTCACCCTCATTAGAGACCTCCTTGACCGTGTCGGTTGATATCGTAGTGGAGAAGGTAGAGCCTACCCCAGTAGAGCCATCCATTGAGGTGATGACCGGATCCGTATCCGCGTTTTTGGGTGGTAGCAGCACATGACAGATGGGTGAGGTGTCAGGAGACATATCCACCTTCGATGAGGCGCTAGGAGATACAGAGGTATTGGATGATGGTCGCAGATAGCGGTATCATCGGCTTCAGGAAGACCTTCTAGTTTTGAAGGGGAAGGCCACGTCAGTACGGGAGGCCATTTTTTGCCAGGAAAGGGAGCTAGAGGGCATGAGAGTGGCTTGTGCCAAGTCGGCGGTCAAGTTGGCCCGCATTGGGGAATGACTGGATTCCATGATGGTACAACCAGAGGGCACATTGGAGCATCAGATCATTCCCCTTCAGGCATGCATGGACGGAACTAGAAGCGTTTTTGGGACACCTCTTTCCATTGGAGAGAGAGAGACGGAGTCACCTAGTCAGATCTCATACGTTGACTTGGTTAGCAAGATGAGACGATCGAGGTTGCACAGGGTGCAGCATCCACATGTTGAGGTTGGATGGCGAAATATTTTGAGTTGGTACCTGGTGGAGTGGGTTATGGAGATGGTGGTGGACTCGAGTGTAGTTCAGCAAGAGTTCCCAGGTGCTCGGAATGCAGGAACCTCAGATTGGCATTGGGGTCTAGGAGGGATTACCTATCATTTCCTAGGCAGGTCGGTTGACTATGTCTTGGAGGATACAGTTGGCCTAGTAGTAGAGCATGCGCATCCGCTAGGGGAGTTTCAGTTAGCCCCAGCGGCCAACCAGTTTTTTGGGCAAACTCCGTAGGTTGTCTTGGTATGACACTCATACACGAGATCGCGGGGTGGTTAACATCACGGGAGAACTGGTGGCATTGGCAGGCCACCAGATAGCGCCTTGTATGGGGCCAAGGACTCTTCACCTTTGTGTGGGGCATAGAGGACGCAGCGGAGCCGAGCAGTGGTGGTAACACTACTGACACATAGGGAGATTCACTTTTCGGACCCCTCAAGGAGGGTTTGGAGTGATGATCCATCGTCGGTGGGTATAGTGATGTGATGGTGGAGACGATGATACCGATTGGGGGTAGTTTGACATGTAGAGGCACAACTCTAGGTCATCACATCCAGGGATGTGTGGGAGCCTCTAGCATTGAGCAGTGGACTACTAGTGGACATGGAGTTGCATGGTGGTGTACTGTAGTGTATTGGACTGCATTGTGGAGTAGGGGTGTCCCACATCACATTGAGACCACACAGGGAGAGACAAATTCCTGGAAAAACTTAGGGCACGAGACGGTACAGGGTTGTACAATAGTAGCTTGGGGTATCCAGAAGTATACAGGGGTATGCCTCAGTGTGCAATGGCATGTCGAGGAGTACATGGATGATCAGTGGTATGCAAGGCTGTATGGTGCTGCACAACAAGGTCTTAGAGCATTTCCTCCAGGGAGACTCACGGACAGGGACACCGGACTTACGTTTGAGGGTATTTCACCTAGGATCGATGGGGAGACAGATGAGTGAAACTTGACGGTATCTATGGGGACTCATGCACCTGACCCTCTTCTACATCACTCACATGCACAGTCGATTTTTTCATTGTCCGTTGGCACTTTGGGTATGAGCAGCAGGGTACGCGAGGCTCACCCAAGATATTTGGATGACACTCAGCACACTAAGGGAGAGACTTTTTAGCAGTTGCATTGGGTCGGGGTGCTAGTTGACAGCCACAGGTTAGGGGATGAGATGATCCTCTGCAGGGGTGGCACATCAATCATCATTGAGCATATGCTTGGGGAGCAGGTCATGAGGGAGAGAGGCATCACTTTTCCCTCAGTGCATGTCCAGATCATGCATGAGAAGAGGATATTGGGTACATAAGAGGTAGCATCCCAGTACGTGTCTAGGCTCTAGACATTGTATCGAAACTTTATCGAGAGGGTGAATGGCATATTCAATGCAGATGAGGTGGCAGAGGTAGAATAGGAGGGCATTCCTTCTGTATGCTAGGGTGAGGACTCTTCTTCATATGAGTCCATAGGATCAGTTGAGGATGCTCCTGGGGAGCGAGAGAATTCATGTAGAGGTGGTGACAATAGACCGGAGCTACATTCCAGTGTCTAGGGTGAGTAGTCATGGGACTCTGTGGGAGATACTCTGGGTGAAGAGTCACTTGTAACGATTCGACTAGAGCAGTAGGTGATGGAGCCTGAGTTGACAAAGGAGGACACTATTCGCATCAGGCATGATATTCCTTTGGGGGAGAGCCAGATGGGCACCCACATTGAGACGATGAGGGATATGTGGCTAAAATTGGGGTCAGCCATTGAGGTGGGGTAGTCAAATGCACTGACATCAAGTACAGTGACAGCAGTTGCAGATCCATATTCTCTAGAGGTGCTGGAGGTTGATGGGATTGCTCTGCAGGGGGCCAATATATAGCAGGAGCATGACATTCCAGATCAGGAGTGGGAGGAGTTGTTGGATATGGTGGAGCATCCATCTTTGGGTCGACACATGGATGAGGTACAGATAGACGCACACACAGTCAGCAGAGCTGCAGTGTTTTTAGGGGGTAGCACTCTCCAGGAGTACATCGATGGAGATTACAACATATCTTGCCCACTTTGGCCCATTATAGAGAGAGGGGCATCCTTCTACAGGAAAATTTCATTGGCAGACAGGGCAAAAGCAGTGGGAGTTTATTACGGGTTGGCGACAACACTCCAGGCATGTTCCATATGCAGTTGTTATTTCTACATCGGATTATTCTTCTAGGATGGACTGGCGGGAGATCATGAGTTGGTACCCTCTTGATGGTATGGTATTATTCGTAGGGAGCACAATGGAGCAGGGGCCCTTGGACATAGTAGATGTTACAGATTCCAGATGGCAGTGGGGCACAGGTCGTCATTTCTTCAGCACTCCATCTTGATTTCAGTAGAGCAGGATCAGCATGGGATTAAGTCAGGACTTGGATTGGAGAGAGGTGATTAGTTGGTACACAACTAATGGGACAGATTACACAGTCATATATACAGTGCATCATGGGTCATGGTCTTCGCCTATTAGAGCATCAGTCATAGCCAGAGGTAGTGCGTAGTCTAAGCCGTGGCACTTGGGTGATTATTGGCCAGGGTGGCGATGGGATCCAAGAGGAATGTTGGTTGGTGAGAGATAAGTTTGGGATCCTAGCATTGAGAGATCCCTTCATATCAAGGTGATGCAGAGGTCAGAGAGGTTTTAGTGGCGCATCTGGGACCCAGGCACATTTTGCAGTGTCAATGGGGAGCATCAGCTAGAGAGGAGGCTTGTTAAGGCATTGCTTGAGGATAAGAAATTTTTGGTGGGGAGGACTGTAATATTCCCAATTAGCAGCAGCTAATTGGAAATATTAATTTTGATCAATTTTTCCTTATATAATTAAATTATAAATAAAAGTGAGTAGAGGGGGACATAACTCACTCTAAACATAAAGTTCACTCCCTAGTAGACACAACGTTGTAACTTAAGTGAGACAAGGGGGGGCCAAGAGACCATGTAGAGAGGGGACCCACGTATGCTCTACAAGCTTCTACGTAGATAAGGATGAGCACGTGGCAAGAGAGAGGCTACGTTGGGGTTTTGGAGGGAAACCAACGTTATAAAATGGGAGGAGCCTTCTCATTTCATTCATTCTTGAGTTGATGATTTTTGATTGAGACATTTGTCTTCTTGAGCATGCTGGCTGTTTAGCCTGTCTGCAGCACTATTTAGTGCATTGAGTGTCTTCGGTCGGAGATATCGCCCTTAGCCTCGGGGTAATTTGAGTGCCTGCTCAGGAAAAGTTGGTTTTTCATCATTTTGTGAGTCGTTTTATTGTTTGGGTTTGTTGCAGAGCTAGAAATTATAGAGATTGCACAGTCACTAAGAGAGAGGACGCAGTCCATTGTGGAGGAGCTTCAGATTGGGGTTTTTACAGGTGATTTAGCCGGGATTTTGAGAATAGGGTCAGCCTTTGCCCATCGGAGGGATTTGGCGGAGTTTGTGGCAGTATTTTAGCTATTTCTATCTAGCCACTATGCAGTGCCTTGGAGGCCAGTGTAATTCACTGGGGAGGCAGTTTCTACTGATTTATGGGGTTGGCCATTCTTGGAATGGTTTTTGGATCTTGTCCGGGTTACCGAGGAGAGGAGGTTTGCCGATTTTCAGCTTATTCTGGCAAGGGGATCAGCCCCTAGTCTTCAGTCCATTCTAGCAGTAGCAGCTACACGGCAATTTCCAGTAGCTAGGATGCAGTTCCTAGAGCAACCATTTCCGGTATTCTCTAAGATTGTTTTCTCACTTGCCTTGCGCAAGATTAGTCTATTGTACTCCATTACAATTCTTAGCTTAATAAAATGGCTCAGCATTTCTTCTCTATGTTTTCTGGATGAGTTTTTGTAGTTGTCGTATTCTCTTTCTATGATATTATATGTCTGCTGCACTATTATTGTTTGAGCATTCTAGTTCTATACCACCTGGTGCATTTATCTTTAACTCTTAGACAAAGTTTGGAAAGGGCTAGGTAGCCTCTGGATTTGGTCTTCTTTTCTGAGGCGATATATCCAGTAAATGCCCTCCCAGTCTATCTTTGGTTAGAGTTTTCCGTGTTTTAGAGATATCCCCGAAACGGGATATTACACACATAAAAGAACTGGTGCGCTGTATCGAACAAACGCATCGAGATTTGTAAATGGCTTTGGTATTTTTGTGGTTCCCATAGGTCGTACAAATGCACTGGTGTGCTTCAGCATAAAAACGCACTGGTGTACAGTAACTAACACGCACCGGTGTTCATTTTGTATTTTTTAGAAACATCGACCTGTGACAGTGAAATTATTATGATTTTTCTAAATTCATTATTCATCAAAAGCTAACACATATTATAACAATATTCATATTAATTAAATTTTTATTAATGCATTTGAATGTGATTTTTGGATTAATTTGTTATATAATATCATAATTATTGTGATTTTTTAAAATTCATTATTCATCAAAAGTCGACAGATATATATATTATAACAATATTGATATGAATTAATTTTTTATTAGTGAATTTGAGAATGTCAATGGAGAACGCAATAGAATAAACTAAGTCATTCATATATATATATATAAGAGAGACTTTGTCATACAAAATGGGACAGTTATTGGTATCCCTTTGTCTTTAAATTGGGACACTATGTCCATTACATTAAACAAAATGTCTGATTTCATAGACAAATATTACAAAAATACAACGCCTTGATTTGCTATCCAAACATAGGGATCATCATTCTTCACTTGAACTGTTGTCACTACTAGAACTAATTCCTTCACTTGGGTTATATTCAAGAATATATTGTTCACATTGCTGACTGTTTTCTTCTTCTCAACCTTCCATCTACAAATATAAAAATAAATTGTATTGAGTGTATATACATTGGTGAGAATAATGAAAATTGAAATATTAATAATATATTACATCAATGTAAATCGAAAAGAAATGACGTACCATAGAAACAATTGACTCATAAACTATACACATTCTTTCAAAACCATGTACCATGCCATCTTTCAAAAATTCATCTGTTGGCGCGGTTCCATACTTTGTTTCCTGCAAGTTTTATACCCCATAAAAAATCATATATTTAATATAAAATATTTTTTTGTTCTGTTAATTATAGATGGAGCTAAGTAAAACAAGATCGATAGATTCTTAGAAACTCCACAATTAATTCCTTCTTTTTCTTTGTTCTACATTTTTTCTATTAAAAGTCTGACATGTCTCATTGACCAATTCTTCAGAAATTCTTCCTGTAGTTTAGATAAAATTTGTTTCTTGGAATCATTGGATTGATTTTTGTATTGTAAGTGGAAATAATGTCTATAAATTCGTTCCACTAGATCCCTCAAACTTTTGTAAAATATTTCCCCCCTTTCGTTAACCTCCAGCACCACTCCAGATGAGCTAAGAAGAAATTCATTTTCATTTTCATCTTCTATTTTTTTCTTTTCTTAGAACAACATTCCTTTTCTGAGTTGTTGGTCCCGATATAAAATTAAACATATTTGAATTAATATATTGTTTGACATATGTTATCTAATAATTTTAAGTATATTATTAATGAAAATTAAAAAAAGAAACTCATATTGGATCGATAGTATTTTTTCATTAACCTGATTCATCCTTTTGTAATTTTTCAATCAAGCTTTTACGCTCTTATGGTCCTAGATCAGAAATAATCTTATCAAGCTTCGTCATTTTGTGGCTTTGCATGATACATAGTAAACAATACATATTATTTAAACTTACATATAGCTCAAAAATAATATTTTTTTGTAAAGAATTTACAAAGAACTTGCCTTTTTCTCTTTTCTTAATGTGTTATCAGTAATTTTGTTACTTGATCTCTTTTCAGTCATTTATTTATCAATCTGAAACCTATACCATATAATTCATTAATATATTTATAAATAAATTGTCAAATTTTCAAGTAAAAAAAAAATCTAAAAAAACCAGTGTGCCTTTAATGATGTATGCACTGATGTCGGTGCATGGGGGTATTATAAACACACCGCATAAATAGTACAATAGACTGTATGGTGCTCTTTGTCCATAAGGAGCACTGGTGCGTTACTTATTAAGCACCACAATGATTAACATAGAGAAAATAATGAAAATCGTCCAGTGTTATTTTTTGTAGCATAAACGCCCTGCGCAAACAAGGGACCACCATACGGTGCTCTCTGACAACTAGGAGACCCAGTGTGGTGCGTTATATGTTACATGATGCACTGATTAACATAATAACACATTTTTTTGCAAAACAACACGTTCGTTGTGGGCCTTAATGAAATAGCTCGTTATCGGTGCACCCATCGTAACCTAGCGCACAGGTGCGCTATTTTAGATATGGCACACTGATTTTAAAAAAATGTTTTTAATTTTTTTATTAGACATTACTTGCATAGTGTGATAGGATAATACAGAGCACCAGTGCGCTAGGTTACTCAGGGCGCATCGATAAAAAAGAAAAACCTTTTTTTCGAAAATTCATGCAAGGGCCGACATGGATTAGGATCCGTCAATGCAATTCGTCCCGTGGGTTGGATGTCAATATAAAATCAAAATCCCTACTTCTGAAATCATAGAAATAGGGAGAAGAAGAGGAAAAAACAAAAAGAATGGAGAGTTTAGGGTAAAAATGGATATATTTTTTTTTTTGTTTCTAAAAATGAAAAACAAAACTGCAAAAAAACTAAAAAAAATAATAAAATTTAATCACAAGATCATTTGAAATTCTATTATACAGGGGTTTAATCACCACAGGTTTGGAATTCTAATTGTCTGAATACTTATGTTCGAAGGTATTTCACTACTCCACAGTGATCTCGTGCTCTCTTGCTCCAGATATGTCTCTTGAAAATCTCTAGCGGTTTTTTTTTGCAAAAATAGTGAAATAATGAAAAGTGTTTAGTATTTGAAGAATGGTTTTACGAAATTAGATTTTCGAAAATATTTTGCTGCACATTTTTCAATTTACCGTTTTTTTTCACTTAAATGGAATAGAGTTGCGCTTTTTTATTTGTGGTTATTAGTCTCCGGTGCATCACTTAATTGAACCACACGGGTGCGTCCATTTATAAAATGACACCAGTGTTCAGTAACTAAAACGCACTAGTCCGTTTATCTGTACATTAGCACCGATTTGTGGTTAAGGCTCCGAAATTAATTTTAGGTGTGTACAACAAAATTTAGTGAACTCCAACCATAGAAATTCAGAATTATAATTTTGTCTATTCTTGATGGAAATATGCAATTAGAATTAGAATTTTGTTCATTCTTGAGAATTAGAATTAGAATTAGAATTGAGAATTAGAATTAGATAAATTCTTGATTGGAATAGCTATTCTTCCAATGAATTTTGTTTATTGCAGGAGGTGCCCACCGAATATATGGAGGGAATGGAATGTGAGGTGTGTGACGATGCAATACTACAGGGCCCAAGTGGGAAATTTTGTCATGTGAACCCGTGCTATGCTAAGATGTGGGCAATTTTCACAAATTCTTGGGAAAGTTTTTTTCTGAACAATGTATTGAAGTTGGAGATATTTTAGTTTTTAGAAATGTTGGAAATGTTCATTTTTCTATGAAAATAATTGGGCTATTTCTTTTCAAAACTACACCTCTTATTCTTTCAGGAAAAAAAAGCTTGAACCTTTCCATAACCTGCAACAAGAAAAGGTGCAAATATGAGCCTCTTACATGAATATCTGTTTCTGAAATGCATATCTATTTCTTCTGTTGAGGTCTTGAAGTAATTGATTATGGCCAGTCTACTTCGAAGAGGAATCTGCCTGAATTTTCTTTTGTTCTACCGAAGGGTGCAGTTACTAATAGACACATGATTGTAAGCTCCCTCCAACCATCATTAAATAGCAGAATATGGAATAGTGCTCCAGTATATGACAACAATATTCAATCATATTCTCAAAATATATGGTTTCTTTGTTAAATTCATAGCTACAAGATTTGGTCATATCGCTGCTAGGAAAAATTCAACTGAAATACCAATACGGTAGGGTTGGTACTATCTACTGTCCCATGAAGCCATAAACCCCACAAAAAATCTCAAAATCATTTTATAAAATGAAAAATAGTCCAAAAATGTTATATTTGTTTTTTGTCTATTGCATTCTTGAAACTAGAATTCTTCTAAAATATGTTCATGGAATTAGCATCCATAAGAGGCAACACAATATTAATATATTGAAATTCTTCTAAAATATGTTCAATGGAATTAGTATATGTGAAATGGTAAATATGTTATTAATTCATCAATATTTATACTTTTTAAAATCGGTTTTTATAAAGAAGATGACTTAATTACCTTATACCTTATAGGACTCTTTTTTTCGAAACATTATAATATGTTATTTTGAATTAATGTTAAAATTAATATTTTACTTGATAATTTACAATTATGTTGATGTCAATAAAAATGGTGTACTATATAAAGTTTTTTTTTTTTTTTTTAAATGTAAGATAATAATCAAATAATGATAATTCTAAAGTATATGGATTTATTTGTAGTATTTTCTAAACTTTATTATGTTACAAAACTTCATATTATTCTACATTTATTAGCTTACAATTATTTACAATTTTAAAATTTTTAATAAAATCATTTCACATTAATACAATTAAAATTTTACAAATTTTTACATACAATTACAATTAAAATTAGAATTAGAATTACAATTACAATTATAATTACAATTTTAAAATTTCACATACAATTAGAATTAGAATTAGAATTACAATTTTAGAATTTTACATACAATTACAAATACAACTACAATTAAAGTTTTACAATTACAATCATTTCACAGTAATATAATTAAAATTTTACAAATATTTTACATACAATTAGAATTAGAATTAGAATTAGAATTACAATTACAATTTTACAAATATTTTACATGCAATTACAAATACAATTACAATTAAAATTTTAAAATTTGTCATATATACAATTACAATCATTTCACAATAAATTAAAGATTACAATTACAATTAAAATTTTACAAATATTGTACATACAATTACTCGTAAAATTACAATTACAAATACAAATACAATTTTACAATTTTACATACAATTAAAATTGAAATTTCAATTACAATCACGACATAATATTTAATAAATATCATGGCCATTTAATATTAAATTAATTAATAAAAATCACAATCTTGATAACCATCGTACAAACATCATATTCGACTAAAAAACACATTCAAATTCGCTAACATCATCGTGATCATGATCATCTAACAAAACAAAATTAGCATTGTATAAAATCATCACAACACAAACATCAAATATACATCTCATGTCAAATAACTCATGCTATCACATGCAAATCTATCTGCAAGGTGCACATTAAATGAACATATTTCTAACATGACCTGACCATATACACATTATGATGATCACCAACATGCAAACTAGTAACCTCAGTACAACTACAACATGAACATAAAATACGTGGAGCATATATATATATATATATATATATATATATATATATATATATATAATGTCAAAAATATACAATTGTATTATAAATGTCATGGATCAACTGATGTTACAAAATCAATATAAATACTAGTCGAGGCCTTCTCAGTCAATCGTGTAGCCTCGATGGTCAATGGTCTAGCTTTCTCCTGATCATGAGTACTGTTAGACACTGTAGGCTGCTAACTGGATGTGGCTTATGGTCCAACATGATCTCCATGATGACTGTTGTTAGATGCTAGCGGAGGTTTCTCATGTGGCGTGACACGAGGTGAATGATCATGACATGATGAGTCATTGATCTAAGACTGTTGATCACTTGCTGCGTCTCCAGCACATGCCCCTCAGTTGTGTAACTAAGGTTGTAGCTCCTACGACATGCCGCATCAGGCTATACATTTCACGCGTCATGCCTCTCCATATATGTAACAGCCTACCATTGACCTGTATTTCTCTCATATTAGTGGGCGAGATGCCCGCCTAAACAATTAATGTAGTGATTTGGTCACCCAACTCCATCCTGTATCTACTATCAAGCCGAGCGCACCAAGAAAAAGGCGAACCAACACACTAGCAGGAGAAGGTCTCTTTGCACCGGCCTCTTGATGATCATCGGCATCTGGCATGCCCTGGTCGTCATCAGGATCCACACCTGGATCATGTGGTGGTGTCGGCATGTCCTCACCATCAAAACACCCAATGTCTAAAAAATATATACAAATACACAACAATAATTAGACAATTTCATTACACAATTTAACGAAAACAAGTTAAAGAACATGTTAGAATAAATTTAAATAAAAAAGTGATATTACCTCTATAATCTAGAAACTCATCATCTATGAAGAGGATGCTTTCACACCTCGCCAATCCAATCTAGCATAAGGATAGGGGACCATAATGAAGGGATGTAGCTCATCAACACTGGCTAGCAACTCCAATTCATCATGCAATATCCTCACTGGAAACAAAGTCTTACCCCTCTTGGGCATCATATGCCCCCATATGTGCATCTGTGCCTTGAACATCGGCCTATGAGGCTGCCGAACAAAAGTAGGCATCATCTCTGGAAAACTCTAAAAAATAAACAAAACATATCTGAAGAGAAATGGAAGTTTACCCTCTCTTGTGCATGAGAAATACATCTATCTAAGGCTGTACAGAACTCCCTTGTGTAGACTAACAAGTCGTGGCTCCTATACTAATGAATCAACATAATATAGAAGCGAGCAACAATGCATTTCCCGTCACTGGTGTTGTGCGAAATGGTCAAAATCAGAAGTGAGAGGCATCTGACCTCCTCACTACCAAATGCACGAATACGTAGCTGACCTCTAGGGACCTGAAAATCTGAAGGAGATAGTATATATGTGCTAATGTATCTCTGGGAGTACACCATTTGACTCCCTGCTGCATAGCCAACTGGAACTTCTGGGAATGAGGTAAAATCCACCCCTCTCCTCAATAACCTTGTAATGAAATATATATCCTCCTGAGTGGGTGTGTACCACTCGTTAGGACCAACCTAGAAAGCCTATTGGTGGGCATTCCATCTATGGATAACATGTCTCAAAAACACACCATGGCCCTTTAGGGAAGTAGCCTCCTCATACAACTTGAGGAGGCCTACATGCCTTAGGAGCCCTTGGGTAGATACTGAAATAGGGCGAGGGTACGCATCTCTCTCCCTCTCTCGTGCCTCCCACAAGAGAATCGTGTCATGTTGCCTTGCCTGTTGTTGTTGTTGTTCCCCTCTTCTCTCTGAAAAATTGACATATTAAATAATTTTTTTATTAAAGGAGACATGTATTTAGGAATACACATATATAATTTTTTTTGGAAAAAAAAAACAAAACAATTGGTGTGCCACAAAAAAAAGTCATGCACCAGTTCCGGTGTGTCTTTTTTTTATCACGCATCGATGGTGGTGCCCCGTATGATGTTCAACGCACCGTAGGCGGTGCACCTAAAAATTTCCACATCACCGTTGACTATGTATGTTGTCAGGAGTGCAGTGCACTGACTAAAATCTATGCCCCTGCGTGTATAGTTGGGTCAATGCACCGACCTCCTGACTTCATTACATATTCAATGGTGCGGTCTTTTACTAGGCCGTACCATTGACCTTGTCGAAATGCTGAATGTGGTGCACTGACAGAAATACCTGCCCTGGGGTGGATATTTCAGTCAATGCACTATGTTGCCGCTATTCCACATGGTCAACAATGTGGTTAACGAAACGACTACACTGCACTTTTTTTTTTAATTTTAAAATAACACGGTACGCCTTCCGGTACCACCCTGAAAATGATGCAGATACTGTTAGCACTAGTTTTGGTGTGGCCTGTAAATTTTACAGGCAACACCACTTACCAGTGCGAGCCGAATAGCTCGAGCACATCGTGTGACAAATATTTTTTTTCTTTTACATGGTTAATTTTAAGGTTATTAGAAATTCTAATCCGCTAAAAATCTTAATTATGGAAAGACTACAAAAATACCTGTACATTTGGTGGTTGAGGAGGCATATTGGCTGTAGAATTTTCAAAAGATGATTTTCCCACCGTTTTGCAAAATTCAAGATGGAGATTGGTGAGCAATACACGACAGCAGTGTGTGCAATGCGTGCAATGGGAGCACCGATGTCATGGCGGCTGAGACAAGGATAAATTGCGCCAATGCTTGAGAGCTCTGGAGCTTTGAGAAAAGTGAAAAATTAAGTTTTTTGTCTATAATTTTTTTTTATTTAACCCTGTTCTGGTGTGTGGGGTTTTATAGGTGCACCAGTGTGGTCTCTTAAGACCGCACCGGGCGGTTTCTGTTTTGGCATGGTGTTTTATGACACACCAGTGCAAAATAGTTGTAAAGCACTGGTGCTCTACAGTAATAAGACACACTGGTGCCGTACAATGTGTAGGGAGTGCATGGTGTCTAGTGTGACAATTTTTTTTGTTCACCAGTGCTTTCTCTTGTTGAGCGCACTGGTGTGATTTAGGATGATAAGCCCACCGAATGAAAAACATCCATAAAAACCTCTGCCACCCAACCTCCTCTAGTAACCTCTGCTAGAAACGGATGTCTGGGGTATTTTTATGATGGGTTCCTCAAAAACATCTGCTAGAGGGTCTTTTCCTTTTAGTGGTATTTATTCTAGCATCATGGATAACTTTCTTATCATATTTCCATGATATCCCCAACAAAATATGCAAACACCCATTGGCATCACATCACATACAATTTCGTCTTTGTATTTCCCATTTTGGAAATCCACCTTACATTGTTCATTAGCTAAAAATTCATTTTTTTTTACAACCAAGATAACTTATAGAAATGAGGGTGTGGTCTGTTCTTCAAATTTGATTTCTTTACCATGATAATGGAGAATAAGTTTTTTGTGGTACCACTATCGATTACAACATTACAAGAATTACCTTTAGATTTGCAAACAATCCTGAGTAAACGTCTCGTTTGAGTTTGTTCTTTCACTTCCTTCTATAATTTGATCAAAATTTTCCTTATTAGAAAAGACTCACTTCTTTAGAAAAGGCTCACCTAGTTCAGGATTTTTTTCAATTATGGATGGATCTCATTCTCCTCCTTTTGATTTCCAACATGAAAACCATAGTTTGAGACCATGGTATGTGTGAATTTGGAAATACATAAATATGTAAGCGTAGATAAGGATGGATATAAATAGATCAATATATGTTTATGCTTATGAATGTTTTGATCTATGTTTTGGGTCTATCTGGGTAGAAAATGCTCCTACTAGTTGTGTGCCTAGTGACCTAGTCCTGAGTTGTGTGCACGAACTCTGCTACTGTGTGCAGAGAATGGAAATATTGTACTGGATTTAAGATCTATTAATAAAGAAGGCAATTTTTGTGAACACAGACTTTTATGTGGTTAACCATCTTAGATTTTTTATGTCGTTCTCAATAATATGAATCGATCACACATGTGAAATTGAAATGAAAAATACAACAAAGTTGTATCTTATATCCATTATCTCATCATAAGCACGTATCATTTTTAAATTTACTTTCGACACATTAATTTCCTTCTTCGAGGGCATTAATCTAGATATCAAAATTTGTTGCTTTAATTTTAAAAGGAGTATTTGTAAGTTTTAAGCCTTAAATTTAAAAATAAATAAATTATAATTATAATTCTGACAAAGAATGGAATAACCTGTTGATGAGTTTTTTAATCCGATGTTTCAGACTACAGAAATGAGTCCATATTCAGGGTAGTGCCAACTTTCTTGAGAAGGTTGAGGAGCATTTTAGGAGCCCAAACTGTGTTTAAATATAAGAGAAATATTATTTTCTCTATAGTTCTTAAGGAAAATAAGCTTAGAAACTGATCTTGTTCTTGATAATCTCAATTTCTCAAAATTTTTAGCTTTGTCCACCATGTCCCTTCCATGACAGGACTTCATGATATTTAATAGAGAGTCCATAAAGGCTAAATTTTTTTCTGACAAAGAATTGAATAACCTGTTGATGAGCCTTTTAACCCGATGTTTCGAACTACAGAAATGAGTTCATCTTCAGGGGAGTTCCAACTTTCTTGAGAAGGTTGAGGAATATTTTAAGAGCCCAGATCGTGTCTAAATATAAGAGAAATTTTATTTCCTCTACAGTTCTTTAGGAAAATAATATTAGAAACCAATGTTGTTCTTGATAATGTCAATTTCTCAAAAAATTTAGCTTTTTCCACCATGTCCCTTCCATGGTAGGACTTGATGATATTTAATAGAGAGTCCATATAGGTTGAAAATTTTTCTAACAAAGAATGGAATAACATGTTGATGTGTTTTTTAACCCGACGTTTCGGACTACAGAAATGAGTCTATCTTCAGGGGAGTGCCAACTTTCTTGAGAAGGTTGAGGAGTATTTTAAGAGCCCAGACCGTGTTTAAATATAACATGAATGTTATTTTCTCTATAGTTTTTAAGGAAAATAAGATTAGAAACCAATCTTGTTCCTGATAATCTGAATTTCTCAAAATTTTTAGCTTTGTCCACCATATCCCTTCCATGGTAGGACATGATGATATTTAATAAAGAGTCCGTATAGGCTAAAAAGATTTTTGACAAATAATGGAATAACCTGTTGATGATTTTTTTAATCCATGGAAGGGACATGGTGGACAAAGCTAAAATTTTTGAGAAATTGAGATTATCAAGAACAAGATCGGTTTCTACTTATTTTCCTTAATAACTGTAGAGAAAATAAAATTTCTCTTATATTTAAACATGATCTGGGCTCTTAAAATACTCCTCAACCTTGTCATGAAAGTTGGAACTCCCGTGAAGATGGACTCATTTTTGTATTCCGAAACGTCGGGTTAAAAAACTCATTAACAATTTATTCCAATCTTTGTCAGAAAATTTTCAGCTTGTATGGACTCTCTATTAAATATCATCAATTCTTGCCATGGAAGGGACATGATGGACAAAGTTCATTTTTTTTAGAAATTGAGATTATCAAGAGAAATATCAGTTTCTAATCTTATTTTCCTTAAGAACTGTAGGGAAAATAACATTTCTCTTATATTTAAACACGACATGGGCTCTTAAAATACTCATCAACCTTCTCAAGAAATTTGGCACTCCCTAAAGATGGACTCATTTCTGTAGTCCGATACGTCGGGTTAAAAAAATCATCAATAGGTTATTCCATTCTTTGCCAGAAAAATTTTCAGCCTGTATGGACTCTCTATTAAATATCATCATGTCCTACCATGTAAGGGAGACGGTGGACAAAGTTAAAATTTTTGAGAAATTGATATTATTAAGAACAAGTTTGGTTTCTAATATTATTTTCCTTAACAACTGTAGATCAAATAACATTTATATTATATTTAAACACGATCTGGGCTCTTAAAATGCTCAACCTTCTCAAGAAAGTTGGAACTCGTCTGAAGATGGACTCATTTTTGTAGTCCGAAACACTGGGTTAGAAAAATCATCAACCAGTTATCCCATTATTTGTCAGAAAACTTTTCAGCCTCTATGGACTCTTTATTAAATAAATTTATAATGTTTATATCTTAATATTTTATTTTTAATACATTTTAAGGATATTTTAATTGCTAAATGTTCTAATGTGATTCTTGTGAAAAATGAAATATCTAAGGTTTAATATATTTTATGAAAAATGAGATATCTAAGCTTTAATAGATTATTTGTGATTTGGTTTATAGATATACAAACTAATGGTAAATTCCGTTAAGTTTACTAGTAATTATATACTAAACAAGTTGTTAAATTCCTTCAAATAAAAAATCAATTCAAATTATTTTAAAAATTATAAAAATATATATTATTAATAATATTTTAGTAAAAAAAAATAATTATCCCATTTAACTTTAACATAAAATAATAAATCATCTCGATGAAAGAAATAAAATTTAATGAAGTTTTGTATGTTTATTCACTTATAGGTTTACAAGAGAATTTGGATGTTCAAAATCCATAGGCACCTGTATAGGTAGAAAAATCTTTATCCATCACAAATCCACAAAAGTTCTACATAAGTTGGAGGATATATGGATATATAAATAGAAAAGCATGGGTCTGAAAAGCATGAGGAAACTCATGAATACAAAAATAAGATTTAAGTGTGCCAAATATTATGTGAGTGATTTGAAATTCGATAGATGAAATCATTAAAGTAATTTTAACATGTTATTCCATGAATACAAAAATAAGATTTAAGTGTTCTAAATCTTATGTGACCGATTTTAAATTTGATACATGAAATCATTAAAATAATTTTAATATGTATTTTTTTACTATATTTTCAATGGGAATATTGATTTCTCTTTCCATTCTTGCATAGTGAAAATATAGGTACTATTAGCATTTATAGACCATGGTGAGTTACTTTAGAACATTATTTTGCTCCTTCACATTCTAATCAATATAGAATTTCTATTTAATGAATTAGAGAGGTAAATGTCGTGTTACTACTAACATCATATCATATATTCCATTGTGAAGGATATCATGAAAGAAACATTGAAGAATGGTTGTAGTGTGGTTTTTTTCGCTTTTAAACTTTATTGACTTATTATATGTAGAAAGACTTTGATTTTACTTTCTTCATCTTTAATGTGTGTATATTTTCTATGGGACAAAGAAGTATATTCTCAAAAAAATTATATATGCATCTTTCATATGATTCTCATTATAAATATTGCTACTTTATCTTTAGCTTTAATTTTATTTATATGATACGAAGTAGAGTAAAACCTTATATTGTACTAATTCTCATATAAAAAAATTACTCAACCTTTTTAATTTCCATCTTGCACATCATTTATATGAAACAAAAAAAAATATTATTAAAAACAACATATATACAACTCTAATATCATTCAAAATATGAAAACATTGACTTAACCTTTAACATTTTTACCTTCCATATTTTTCTAAGAAACAAAGGAGAATTTTATTAAAAGGTCACATATGCAAAACTTAACAAAAAGGAATTTCCTTGTGAAATCATATATAGACAAATTTTGAGAAATAATATCTTTTGTGAAAAGTAACATTTACAATTTCCATATTTTTATATATTTTGAAAAAAATATATTTTATATTTTCATTCAATAATATTATAAAATTTTAATATAAAATTTAAAGTACAATTTTATTATAATTTTAGAAATTTAATAAAATGTTTAAGGTATTTTTTTTATAATTATTTATATATATTACATATACTATATTGTTATATAATTTTTATATATCATAATACAATATTATATATATATAATTTTTTCTTTATAAAATTATATCTAGTTCATTTTTTAATTATTTTTTCTAATATGATGTTTGTTCCAAACAGACATCTTAGTTGGTAATTGAAGTAATGTGATTCCTGAGAAAATTGAGAGATCTAAGGTTCAAATCCCTTGGTCGCAACCTGATTTACAGAGAGGAGGACATGCCATAGACCCCCATAGGTTTACTGATAAATACATGTCAAGTGGGTTGTTGGGTTCCTCTGAGATACATATATTTTTAAGAAGAGAGGAGCTTTCCCTAAAATTTTGCATGTTTATTTTTTTATATAAGACACAGTTAAGGAATGAATGTTTGAAATGTATGAATCATTGTTTTTTAAGGTGAAACATTAATTTCTGGGGTGGATGTATAATTTATTCAGACACATTTCTATATAACTCTTCAAACCTATATTTTATTAAAATAGTATTTTTTAACTCTTATATCTTGTAGAATCTATTTCAACATTTTTATGACATCTCTTAACAGATTTGTATGCACTCATTTTGAATGGAGGTTGTAATTGATGAAAGTGTACATTGCAATTTTATATGGAAACATATTTTAAAGAGAATGTAGGTTTTTTCCATGTACAAAAATTACCTGCAAATGAATTCTTAAAGATAGAAAAATATACACTAGTGAGAAAATAATATACACAAATATTTTCTCCTAGAACCAAAAAGAGGGAAAACTATATTGATTTTTTATTGTATTTATTTCAATGTTACAATACATTATATACCTGTTGAATCATTCAGAACCCTAATTCGTTAACCCTGGATAGAACAGAACCATAGTTCCCTTGAATGGATCTGTCAAATATCACATGGAAAAACCATCATACCCAAAACCATGGGCAAAATAATTGGTAGGTATTCCACCATCCTTGGGTCTGCCCTATCATTATTGGGTTTGCATTAAAAAAATAAAATTCCCTAGGTGCTATAGAAGATCCCATGCAAGGGGGGTGAAACCCATGCACACCCCCAAGCAGGGCGGATACAACCCCCGCTCTGTTTAGCTCAACGTAATAGTGTTTGGGGCTTGTCATGGAAATCAATATAACAGACACCAAATAGGGCATGCATATTTTTTAATTTTAGATTTATCTATTGTTATACTAAACTATACAATTTAGGTTTTTTTATGGTTATATTGAGAAGTATTTTTCATTCTTCAGTTCAGTATGAGGTTGCATATAACATTTAATTTTTTTTTAATAAACAACTAATATTTCAATATCCATTTAAAATAAAATATTTTAGTATACATAAAGAATTCAATTAAATACTTATTTATTTCCTTTTTAATAAGCACTTTCTAAATCTAAATATAAGTAAGATGAAATTAGATTAATAAAATATGTCAATATCAACGCTAATTATGTATGCATGTTTCCTTTTGGAATCTAAATATATTGGATGTGTGTAAGATTAAATAAAATGTTTCAACATCAACTCCATATGTGTGCATGTAAAGAAATTGAAAAGAAAAAAAACGCTTATAGTTAAAATAGGATGTGTCATGCAACACAAGGGTGCATTTGTGTATAAACAACCAAAAAAAATCCATCTTTACTCTAAATTTATTAATAGTGGAGAGGGATCTAATCTCTTGAAGTGAAACCATGTTTAAATTGAAAAAAAAAATGAGAAAGTGGTTGTACCGAGAAGATTTGATCCTTCTGAGCTCATACTACATGTTGAGTTAAAATTAAACTATGTGATTACTTATAAAAGATAAATATATGTTGGTTTAATATTTTTTAAGTGTTATGGAAATATTTTCTGGACAAGATACTTGTAATGTAACAAAATATTAGATGGTGGATCTGAACTTACAAAATGAGGATGTCATAACATACAACTTGGAAAATATGTGAAGGTTTATGTTTGGATGCAAAGAGTTTAGGTTGAAATTGGAAGAGTTGTGGAATAACTATGTAGTTGAATCAAGAAAGGTAGATAAAAAAACTGAAAGTGATTAATGAAAATGTAAAAGATATATATAAAAAGAAAAGTTATGAGAAAGATTAAGAAATAAACAAAAATGAACCTAATAATCAAAATCAAAACTACTTATTTAATGAAAATAAAATATACTTGGTGATATAGTTGCAATGTGTTAAGAACCCTATAGAACCTTCTACACAGTGGAGGCACGAATTTCGTTATGTTTGAATCCTACCTCACATAAAATCCCAAATGAAAAATAAAATCATACGTGAGGCCTTTACTCTAAATCGGATATAACAAAGTCTATCATCGAACAAACAAAATACAACCATGGAACGAAAAAAATCCCTTCATAATTTATTGATTGGGGGTTCGATATTTCTTCTTGGTCTGAGGTCGAAGTTTGGCACACTCACCAAATACGCCAAGTTCCGACTACACCGAATGAGGTCATGGGCCAGGACTTATGTTGAGGTCCGACTAGTACGCAGTAAGGTCTAAACTAATAATGTCAAATGTGGTTGGGAGGTTGAGATATTCCTTGTCTCTACTACAATTACTCTCCATCAAGGGTCAGGATTCAAACTTCTCCATGCTTAACTCAATACATAGTTTATTTGTTGTTCTTTTGTTTCTAGCCTCCCGAAGTTTTTTCCAAAGTTGTTTCTACCTTCAAGCTCTTTTGAGACCTTCCACTTGAACTCTACATACAATATTCCTCTTTCATTTCTTATTTGAGCTCAATGAATGGATTTTTTATGCAAAATCAATTTAAATAACACATAGGTATTCTTGTTGGACTCATTTTTAATATGTAATACATAGAGAAAATTGGGTAAAATTTAACTTCTATTACCATTTAGAACAAGAATATTTCCAGAGGATTTATAGTCATAATTGTCTAAGCTTTATCTATTAGCCTCTCTCTCCTTCCCTACTTAATCTTCTCTAATTCACATGAGATCCCCCTTAATCTCATGACACAACCTTGCACATATACAATTCTACTGTCTCAGAAATATCTCAAGAAAAAAATCTAAGTGGTACATATATTCATCAGCCTAAAACTACCTAACACCTAAGCTTAATATTTTTCATTATTCACAAAGGCCCAATTAGCCACAAAACCAACTCATCCAAAATATCTTAACAAACTAATATTCTAGATTCCTTCTAGGGTCAAGACACTTGGCCTTACATAAAAGTTCCTAATTCTATTTTGCACAAAATTACATGGAAGAAGAAAAAAGTAGACAAAGAATGAAGAAATCAATAAATTAATGATAAACAACCAAAAAAAATAATAAAACAATATTATACTCATGAAACAAGATAGACTAAAGGTATATAAAATAGTAAAAGTATATATGTAAAGTGAAAAAATAGACATCAAAGAGATTTAATACTAAAGAACTCACTCCATATCTAAGAAATGGATAAAATGTTATGACTTCATGGGTGAGAACCTAACATCACATAAGATTTTAATTGATTGAAAATTAAAAGGATAAAAGAAATAAATGTTTAACAAAGATATTAATAATAAAATAAAGAATTGATTAAAATAAATTTTATTTTAAAATTTAGTTACACTTTATATGATAATAAAGATATTATTTAAAATAGAGAATTGATTAAAATAATTTTTTATTTTAAAATTTAGTTACACTTTTGAAATATGATAATAAATAATTATAGTAAATATTCCATTTATTATTAATTTATAATTTATAACTTATTTATGATTTGAAAACTTATAAATGTCGTTGAAATTCTATACATGTTCATGGGTAATAAAAATGGTACTCAAAGCCATATTTCATGATTCTTTAAAGAATGAGAAAGGGAGTTGTTTTCTTCATCCTAGCTATCATAAGCACGGATATATGTTAAACGTGGCACAATCTTATAGTAAGCAATGTCAGTCAAATGTGAAAAAAAATGGCATTTAGAGTCATCAAATGCATACTCGAAAAGCAACCATAATCAAAGTCGTATATGATTTGTATGAATTTATTATGCGTTCGGTAGTTTTGAACCTCTTTTCACTTCAGGGTTGAAGGGGACTGGACTGAATCATTTCGACGAAGATTACGGGAATCATTGAAATATTGAAAGGTTTTTTTTCATTTTAGTGCGGGCCTTTTCCCAAGTGCTCTATCTTAAAATGCTGTCGGCATGGTGCCTTTTCTTCATTGAATTATCTTAGTGTACCATGGGCCTGGTATCTCCACTGCATCGTTCTAGAAATTTTCTGACGTGTCAAGGTAGTTTTGGAGCTTTTCTTCCACCTAGGGTTGAAGGGCCGTACATTCTTTTAGTGCAACCCCTTTATAGAGTGCGTTATCTAAAAATACGACAAGCTAGGGTTGAACGGTAGTGGAATGGATAATAGAGAATGCAGATTCGGGTATTCCTGAAGGGTCCTTTTCTCTTAGTGTAACCCCTTTCGAGAGTGCGTTATCTGAAAATACGATGAGCGTGAAGAGATTAAAGTCCTGAAAATTGTCATATCTTGTTGGGTTTGTGAAAAGATGTTTCATGATTTAATAGATGAAAATATGGTTGGGTTCTAATTTATAGAATTTTTTTAGTATGTCACATCAATATTTATTTATGTTTGTGATAATAGCGTATATTTGTTAAGCTTGCGGAATGGAGACTATGAAGATGTTCTCGACTCATATTCATAACATAGGCGAAGTGAATATTGACTATAAGTTTATTTTATTTTTATTATATAAAATGGAGAGATAAAAGTTATACTATATTTTCACATATATGTGTGGGGAGAAGAAATATTTAATAAAAGAGTAAATATATAATATCAAAATAAATTTAGATAGTGATGTATGAGCATCAACTCACTTTAAATGGGATTCTGATTTTTAGGGGCTTTGAGAGAGGTGAAGTGGGACTAAGTGAAAGAGTACACTATTTTTCTAATGTCTATGTAAAATGAAAAATGAGTAGTGAAGCTCAATGCTACTAATGATATTTTATGGTATTGTGGAAGTGTGGTTTCAGGGCTCACGTGCTGCAAATAAGGTTTCGGGAGTTTGTTGCTGCAAATAGAAGGGTGAGAGAGACAAGATCATGTGACCATAACCCACATGCTTCCGGAGTGGAGCCACTAGGGGATCGAAACTTGCAAACCCATAGATTGGTTTTCATCAAGTGGTATCAAGGTAGGGAAAGTTGTGATTGGGTAGAAGTTGTTGGAATAATTCCAGGTGATTGGGTAGAATTTGTTGGAGCAATTCAATGACAACTATAGTTGTAGCTAGAATTTTCAAGAGAAGTGAGCAGCGTGCAACATTGAGAAAGGGGTAGGGGAAGCTCAAGAAGGTTCCAAAGGAGGTGAAAATGAGATGCCAAAATTCCAAGCCAAAGGATAGAGTCTGTGAGGTTTCTATGTAGGCTATGGTTGTCACTCCCTGAGTCGAGCATAAGCTTAGAGATACATGAGGAGAAAGTAGGTCAAATATCAAGATGGTCAATATGTAGCAATGCCAACACATATGAGTAGACCATGAAGGTTTCAAGCGTGGGAGTATGATGCAAGAGTATCTACCCACACCAAATAATATTTTGATTCTTGGACGCTTCGAGAAGGGCGAAGTGGCACATGATGAAAGAGGACATGATTTTTCTGATTTTTATGTAAAATGAAAATGAATTTATAAATCCTCTACACAACAACTAGCTCGCAAGAATGAGTAATGAATTTGAATGCCACTAATGAGATTTTATGGTGCCACAGAAGCATGGTTTGGGGGATATGTTGCTACATATAAGGTTTAAGGAGTCCATTGCTACAAATAAAAGGTAGATAGAGTCAAGATCGTAGGCCCACAACCCATAGGATTCCAAGGTGGAGCCACCAGGGGATCGAAATTTGCTTACCCTTTGATCAGTTTTCATGAGATGGAAAAGATAATAACATTTTTCCAATTATCCAAATTAATTTCATTAAAAAAATTAATAAGAATAGTAAACTAAAAAAGAAAAGAAAAGAAAAGAATACATGTTAATAAAAAATTGAATTTGATCTAAAAACATATCTATGTATAGTTATCTTTTGTTTTTTTCGTAAGCTTCGCTCTACTGCATCTTCATCATGTCCAATATATCACCCCGATCGGGCCGAGGAATTGATCTGGTGACTTCACATCAAGGAGTTCCTTAACCAAACACCCAATCACCATCTATCAAAGACTGTGTGGACATATACTTAGATTTTTAAAATTTATTTGAAATTTTAGTTATTTCAAACTGTTCGTTTAAATAAATAAAAAAATATTACTAAAGTTGAACTTAAATTTATTAAGAAAAAAAAATTTAAATAATCAAACATTATAATTCATAATGACGATGGTGGTGGTGGTTGCAGTTAAAGTCCATAAAGACCAATATTGTCTATGAGGCCTTAAGAAGGAAAACAATAAATTGAGGTTCTTTAATATATTTTCTATGATAAAAAAAAAGTGAAAAAAGTACCTTGAGATCAATATACAATATTTTCATTTATACAGAAAGATTTACATTTTCTTTGAATCTCACAATGAATAACCTAGGTTGATTTTGGTCTTATTTATATTGAAATATCATTTTATTAAATCAAATTAATATATTTATTGAGATCATTATTATAAATTTATTCGAAATAAAAATAAGTAATAACCTATAAAATATTATAATATAATATATATATTTTTTTAAATACTATCTTATTAATAGTTAAATTTCATTAAATTATATTAAATTTAAAATTATATAGTAAAAAATGACAAAGGAGAGAGAAAAAAAATTGCAAGCAAATATATTCACATTATATTAACATGAGAGAAGTTACTAAAAGTACAGACAAGAGTGAAATCTCTTCTTCTCGGGGAGGAAATGAGAGATGCAGAGCATAAGTACTCTATTGCAAGGGGGGGAAACCAAAGGCTTGTAGCTTTGTGGATTGTTCAAATCAAGATTTTTTGACTAAAATCATGCTTATGAGAATAGAAAATACATAATTGATGCATGAAATTACAAAAATGATGCATACGAGCGAAAAAATAATGCATTATGAGCCAAAGAGCTTCACGACGTGGTGTTCCTTAGAAAAGATAGAACATGAGTGGCCTGTAGTGAGGCAAGCTTGTAGAGCGAAGGCTGAAATGAAAGTCACCATGTCAAAGAGATATATTCTGTCACACTGAAATTGCATGGTTGCTACACTGGAACCACATTGAACCTGGGTTGTGCCATGATCCTGCAAGCTACCAGTATCCATGGCATGCTCCTCCAGAATATAGCATTGGAGGAGACAAGGGCACATTAACCACCAAGGAGTTGATGACCTTGGAGGGAGGGGAATACAACACGAGGGTGAAAGTGAAGGGAAGGGAGGGTGAGCGAAAAGGTGGAGAATTGGAGGATGAAATATGTGCACAAGAGGAGGAAGGAATGTGGGCGAGAATCCCACACAAATGTCGCCAGGAAGCCACTTGAAGATTAAATAATGTGAATTTGATGTGTGAGGAGTTTTACTATCCAACCAAAAACTCACATTATATGATGGGCACACTCCTCGAGCTCATGTTTGAGGATGTTCCTTAGTTCCCAGAGCATCTAGCGACCCCTGCGTAATTCAGCTTCCTTCATAACCAGGACTTCCCTAGGAATGGAGTCAGTAATTTTGCTGTCAAACATAGCTATAATGGTGGTGTCATCAAAGGAGGTGGGGGGGGGGTGTGGGGGGGTGTCCCCTTCCTATCCCTTTGTAGGGGCGTTAAAATATCCCCTTTTCATGATTCATGGTTAGGAGGTTGCAGAACAAAATTCCAAAAACTAGGCCAAGAAAAGCACCAAGGAGAATGATAGAAGGAGAGTCCAGCTTGGAGGAAGGAATGAACATAGAGGAAGGTCATTTTAATGTTGGGGCATAGTAGTAGAGAAGTCACATATTGAGGCAAGTCACTCGTACGAGGATGAGTGCATGTTGGGAGTGCCACTTCATGCGGAGGATGAGCCATGTGGCGATTGTTTTCTGTATGCCTTGGGATGGGAGCTTCAGAATGCCTCGTCACCCAGATCTAGGAGGAGAGAAAACATATCTATATTAAAATTTATTTTATTATTAAATAGTTTTTATACAATTGGAAAAAATATATTCATCTTCAAAAAAAAATTATTTTTAAATATACTTAAAAATATATATATATAATACATTTAAAAGAAAAACATTATTTAAATAATGATATATGTTAATTAAATATTATTAGAGCATGTTTAATTGAGCTATGCAAATGAATTATTATGTGTGAGGAGCTCTATGGTTCAAATCCCTATGATTCACATATGCGCGTGGAAGAGGCATATGCATGCATTTTGATAAGAGTTGGAATTGACTCCATGTCACGCAAATATGAAACTCACCGAATTTAGAATTCCTATATATATAGGAATTAACAGCTTAAAATTATTTCTTTGACTTAACATCACTTTTTTGAAAAATATATATATATATATATAACACGACCTTTTCTTATATCTATATACATCCTATATGGTTAATTCCATATCATTTATGGATCCTTTCATGGATAGACGTAGAGGACCCTTACTCCTTTGGTTCATCCATAGATGATCTTTATTTGATGTTTCCTTCATTAACATTTCCTTAGATATATAACTATTTTTTTCTTAAATATTATTTTTTAAATATATTATTGATAATATTAAATATAGGAAAGGTGAACTTTATTACAAAATTATTTTATATGTTAATAAAATATAGGTGGTTTTTACACAACTACTTAAAGGTGCAATGCACTGCGAAAACCCCTGAATACTTAAATACAAAGAGTGAAGGGATCTCTACTTAAAGGGTTCATGAGGCACAATATTTGCCAAGGTTTTGCAAAAGGGTAGCAAGTTAAGTGGCCTTTATTGTGGGGAAAACTCCACAATTAAGCGTAGTTGAGCTAGAGGCAATCTAGGATGGGTGACCTCTTGGGAAGTCCTGGTTATCGGGTGGAAGCCCCAGAAGTGATGCTTGACACTATGCGATACATTTTACTAGTTTCAATCCCACTCCTTCACCCCCTCTGAGCGTCATCCGATGCAATGAGTTCTAAATTAATTATTCAAAAATCCTAATAAATTAGTCATTTAAGACTACCTCTCATGGAAATTTTCATATATGAATGACTTAATTAAGATGGTTGAATCCCAAAAAATGATATCTGGTATATCGCTTATTTAAAATGCACTTATTTTAGTTTTTTTTTAATTATTAATTTTTTTTTTCCATTCAAATGGATTAAGTTAGTTTTTAAAGAAATTAAAAAGGATTTGTAATGTAAGTAGTACTCTCCTAGCCTCACCTCCATCGGATTTGTTGGCCAGGAGAGATAGATAGAAACTGACAGAAAAATGCCAAAAAATATAGTGTGCCCTTATCTCGAAAGGACATAAGCTCCAAAAAACAACGATAATACATACATAACCAACCAAAACTAGATATTATAAGGAATAATCATGACTTTCCCGATGTTTAAAGCGTCAGGGGGTCTCAATCCCCCCAGAGCATGGTACTCCAAGTGAACAATTCTTCCTTCAATCTAATCTAATCTCCCAACTATGCATCTCAAGATCCTTAGGATTAAATCCAATATTACCAACATAACCCATTATTTGTGTTGTAAATCATTCATAAAGGAAATATTTTCATTCTTTTCATCATGTCGCTCCTAGCGTAACTGTACCAAAATCAACATGATATTTTTTATCTTCTTATCAACAGACTTCAGTGAAGGTGGTCCAACTGTTGGAAAATTGTCATGAGCCAACTCACAAATAGAGGCAACTTTAATCAATTTCCCCACCTTCCCCGTTACTCACCCTATCATCACAATCCAAAACATCTCCACGGCCGGCCCATCGTACTTGGCACAACCCCTTTTTCTAAGCATACCACTCCCTAATAATGACCACTGAAAATTGTTTGAATTATCCACCTTAGCTCCTTGGTCACCCAAGTGGTGCTCCCCATTGGTTTTCATAGAAACAACCTCCTTGAATCCAACAAGTTTATGCCCCAATGCTAATGATAATACAGCCCCTCCTACCCCCAATACCCAGAACCTCCAAGAGGACAAAATCCCCCACACCACCAGAGACCAAGACAAACCCTGTGAGACATTATGAAACCACATCCACAAATGACCATGCTTGATTTCAAAACTAACATTCACCATAGAAAATATACCCAAGACTGCAATATATATAATTACAGCAACGACAAAATCCCACAAGCACTTAGAAAGAACATCACACTTAAAACAATCTATCACCACATCAGTACGCAAATCGTTGCATTGAGAAAATGGGGAAAGAAGGAAACTCTAGCACTTACCAGGCCTATATAGAGGAGTTCCCTTGACCAATTCAACTCTGCAATGAAGGAATGCCACGTAGTCTTGGTCCACCCCTCGCATGGCCTCTCACAAGGGAATTCACCACTCAGACCCTTCCCAAGGTACAAAACCCAACTACTGAACACCTTGAACACAACCATATTTCAACCCCTCTTCCCAACATCTTCAATGTTTCTTGATGTATTGAAATGAATAGGCATGAATAGGCTAGAAACCTGTGCATACTACATGACTTTCTCGCAACCCTCCAACACTCCCTTAACTAGGCATTAGAGAACTTTTGAGGACTAAAATGGGCCTCCTAAGAAAAATGTACACCCAAAATAAACATTATAAGGACCAATATGATTCGAGATGATGATGTCAACCATGGGGGATGATTCACCATTTTTGGGGTAAAAAGATAAAAAGATTAAAAAATATAAAAATAATAACTCTAATTTTTCAAATTGTATTTTGAACTTATCTTCGGAAGGTTTTACTAAAATTTCTAGGAGTAATTGGTGGATGTAAAATTTTAACCTTTATCCAAGGAATACCTATTTTTCATACTTTCGATGGACCCTGCTACATGAAAAATGAGAAATACATGAAAAAATGTTATTGAAATCATGTTTTTCATGTATTTGTCATTTTTCATGTGCTAGTGTCCATCAAAAGTATGCAACATGGGTAATCCTTGGATGAGGAATTAAATTTTGCATCCAACGAGTCATCCCACTCGAAATTTGGGTAAATCCATGGAGAGATAAGTTGAAAATAAGAGTTGGAAAATTAGTTTTTTTCTTTTTTCCCTCTAAAATTTGATGATGTGATTATTATTTTATTATTTCCACTATTATTTTATAGTTTCCTTAGGAGGGACATTTTAGACCTCAAAATTCCCCAATGAATAAAATTATTATAGGAATACCCCTCTAGTCTTTAACTTTCGTGTGTCTCGCTTATTTTCTATACGACCAACTACCTTACCACCATTTGCTTTAATTTCCATGATGAATGGTTACGACATCCCTTGGAAGTCTCACTTTCGTTCCTCCAACACTAAATGTGCCTTGTTCTATGAGCCCATCGGGATTGGTTTTAATTATTAATTAAATTGATAGTTTCATATAAGTTATTTTAAAATTAAATAGAAATATTTATCTAAATTTAAAATAAAAATTAAATATTAAATAATTTAAAATAAAATTATTTAAATATAATAAAAATTAAATAAAATATAATTAAATAAAAAGTAGAGTGAGTAAATATGATTTTGATTATCATACACTTGCATCTTAGTGCACCAATCTTGATTAAGGGCCAGTTCTATGGTGCTTATCATTTTTTGTTGTTATTGAGCATGCTATGCAATGATGGGGCCAATTTGATACAAACGATGCAATACGTAATGTAGTGATTTTTTTCAACTCATAGTACACTAGAATAAAATATTATATTAAAAGAAATCATAACACCTATTTTTATAAACACTATAGCCTTTATAGCCTTTATGTCTACACCAATAGACACTCATGACACTTCAAAACAAAACCTATATTTACATGGAGAATTCATAACGTCCAAATTATTTATATACTAATGGAAAGATAGGAGAAAATAAAGGAAAATGAGATTTATTTTATCTAAAAAGGGATAAATTAGTCAAACTTAATATTTATACATTTGATTCCCTCTTCTTGTACGTTATCCTTTTCACAATTCTAATATTTTGCAAACTCTTTGCAAATTAAAAAATAAATAAATATGATATTGATTACATCTTGTATGTGAGAAATTTCGATACAAAATTATGTAATATATTTAAAAAATTACAAAAAATTAAAAAAAAAATCTTTCAATATAAAATATTTAGAGAAGATTGAATTACTTTATATGATTTCATTGTTTTATCATAAATAAGTTGTATGTCTTTGTGTGAAAATCATATTCTATATTTTACAGGTATTTTTTTATACTTTTGATATTATATGTGTATTTAAGTAAATGTACAATATTTTTTAAATAAAAAAATAATATTATTTATTATAAAAATATATATGTATATTTAATTAATTTCAATTAAAATAGTTATAATATATTAATAGTTTTTGCTTGGACAAAAGAGACATGCTATAATTCATGGTGTGTGATTTCATCCATGTTCAATAAGGAGTTGACATATATCGTTTAAAAATAAAAATAAAATATTGTTTAAATTAAAAAATAATGTGAATTAATATGAAAACAAATATACATATTTAGTTAATTTTAGTCAAAAGCATTATATAACATATTTCCACTATAATTGTGTTTGCTTGGTTTGTTATTGATATTACAACACAATACAAATTACATATGGTAAACATATTTGAATACAAATATTTTATTGTCATTCTCAATTATAAATAAAATATCTCCATATTTATAAAATATAAGAAATCAATATATTAACTTTCGAAATTATTTTAAAGTAATTTAAACAAATAACAAATAAAATACATATTATTTGTATTTTCATCTTTCAATAAATATGTAAATAAACTATTTTAATATTTATCTTAACTAGTAAAAAGGTGATGTGTAATTCATCCAATTGTTAATATTAAATTATTATGCAACTTTAAAACATATTAATAATAATTAAAAGCTTCTATATCCATCCTAAATAAAATATTTTAATATGTAAAATATAGTAATGTTGAAATATATTTATAAATATCTAATAATAATTATTATTATTATTGTTATACTAATACTACTACTACTACTAATAATAATAATGTATTGTATTATATAAATTAGTTTGGAAAAAATTGTTGTGATACCATTTCAAGTATCAATATTTTATATTTTAACTTAGTTTTTAAGTGTTAATCTTGAATCAAGAAAATATTTGTTGGAATTTCATGTTTGAGATATGTTGTTTCTGTACCTTAATAGATTTGATCTCTCTAAATCCATTAAGATGCTTCTATATTGGTAAGGGAAACCAACATGAATGAGATGTGAAAAAAATATTTCACTTTCACTCTCACCCAAAGATAAAATATTTTAATATAATGTTATATCAACTTTAAAGAAATAAAATAACAATTAAAAAAAAAATATCTTATTTTTTATTGCACTTTAAAACAAAAAAAATTTGTTTGATATATATAAAGAAAATGTAAAAACAATAATTGTTTAAATACTCACCATGATAAAATATTTAAATGCCAAAAAATAAAAGTAGAAAAAAAAAAACAGTATTGAAAAGTGAAAAGAGATAGAAAATGAATTTGATTTTTAATATAAAATTAATATGTTGTATTTAAAAGTAAAAATAAAAAAATATTCCTATTATAAATATATAATTAAAAAAAATACTGTTTAAATATTTTATAAAGAAATTGAAATCAAGAAATTTTTATGAACATATAATTAAAAAAAAAATACTATTTAAATATTTTATAAAGCAATTGAAATAAAGGAATTGTTATGGTTAAATTATTTGAAGAAGTTTCATCATTGTACAATTGGGATTTTTTTGGTTTTTTTTTTCTTTAATTTATTTTAAATAAAGGGAAAAAATTCACATTGAAAGGTTAGTTTTGCAACGTGTTTATTCTATGTTCCAAAATGATTTTCGAAGCCATTCAATCGATTCCCACAATAAAAAATGCAATCTGAATAATGTAAAATAGACATTGTGTCTATATACATACATACATATAGATATATAGTTGATATGAATCTATTTCAATCAATGATGTGACGGCCTCAATTAGAGATAACTAGTATTTACTGGTTAAAAATTTGTTATTTTAATTTTTGGTAAAAGATTTGAAACTTTATTGTAGTAAAAAAAAAAAAACAAATTGCTTCACTGAAACATTATAAAATAGGAGGATTGGCTTTTTGAAAAGAAATCTTTCAAGTTGTTGGTAAAAGTTTCTAAGAATAGGAGGTGGTTGGGAACAGTTGGAGAAACAGTTACCCACTCCTCTGAGGATAAAAGGGAATCCCTGGAGAGGAGAGGGGGTTCTGTGAGTTTTGGAAAAAGAGGGAGAAGCATTTTCTTGAGCTGGATGGTCGAGTGAAAAATAGCTTTCTGAATTCCCTGCAAAACCAGATAATCTGTTGGTGACTGGATTGGCCATCCAGAGGTCACAACAGAGAAACTCCACTATTAACCCGTGGCACCTTCTAGATTCTGGAGCTAGGGGGCAAGCGGAGGACGTAATAGCCTCCCTTGATGGTTGGGAGGACATCAGCTAAGAAGACTGTTAATTCCAGATAAGTATTTTTAAGTGAAATAAGTATTTGCATTACTGAATTTTCCAAGGTCGAGCATAGTAAAGACAACATGTGGTTTTGTTTTATCATTAGGTTCTTTGTTATGCCATTATGGAAGTGATTATTAAGTTGTATTTTTTGTTATGTGAAAAGAAAATAAAAACAAAGAATTTGACTTATGACAGTATTTGTTCCTTCCTACGTTAGATAAATGGTAAAAACTATAGTAGTAACATATTGTTCTAATAGCAATGTATTTTATAGCCTGTAGAAAGCATAAAAAGTGTTATAAAAGAAAGAAATAAAAGCCAGTAATATACAGAAAGAAAAACAGTAAATATGAGAGAATTAGTCAGATTAAACAATGCATATGCGCTGCTATATTTGTTTTTAAAAGATATGGTTTATAGCCAAACTTTCAGATGGAAGAATCAAACCCTTGAAGGAAAATAAAACAAGATATTTGTTGTGGCCACATCATTAAAAATTTCATTCCATTCCTCGTGAAGCTTAGAATGGAAACAACCAGAAAATAATAGATCATCTGAGGAATTTAAGGACGAAACCCTAGCGGTATAAAAGAATATGACAGAGTTCCTTCTGTAAAACTTTAATATAACTATTAATAATACGAAAACCCGAACGGGTTGTTTGATAAAAAAATTTGGATTCAAACATTCACAACAAGACAGTTATAAGAGGTACGCGAAGTATAGAACAGACTATAATGCAAAATTAAAGTAAATCATAAACGTTAAAACTCTGTTTCAGCAGACCTTATGGGCCGAAATTAAACTTCGAAAACCCTTACTCATTATGAGCGGGAGCAATATAAGAATCCTTGTTTTGTAAAACCAACCACGGCAAAAACCCTCAAAAATATTACATGTAAATCTGTACAAATATCGCCTCTTAAAAAGAGTGCTAAAAAGAACAGTAAACCCTAGTTGAGTTGGGCAAAGCCCCATAGAAAAATAAATTTTCAGTCGGAAGTCGAAACCCTAGGATGGTCGATGGAGAAAATCATGGAAGAGGGTAGATACCCCTGAAAGAGCTAAGTACCTGTTAGAGTCGAACGGGGTTAGCCGAAACCTTTGCAGAACGAATCATCCAAGGTATGATGAGTTGAGGGGTGGGATCCCTTTACCTGTAACAAAAACAAACAATCTGATGCTAAGTTAAGTAACTCAATTGGGACTTAAAAAATAAAAATAAAACTCGCATATTATCTAACACTATTGCAAAATTCTGTAGGAGAATTACCTGACAGAAAGTAAACCTGTTACAGTCGCCTCCTGGTATGGATTGAGACAAGGGTTAGAACTCCTATCGTTCTAAATAAGAGTAATAGAGGTAAAATCTGTGCTACAAACCCGAATCTATAGAGTTACCTCGTGGAAGCGGTCTTACCTCCAGTCTTGCCGTGGAATCTTGGCCCGTTGCGAATTATGCTATGGAGCTAGATGATGAAATGAGAAACTGGTAGTGTTCTTAGGGTTGGTATCCTATCAGAGTAAAACAAGCAGTGTAAATAGACTCTGAATAAATTTTCACCTCGAAACCAAAGATAAACGTAAAACAAATGCACATAGAAGATAGACTATACCATAGCATTAGTAATGAGGCTTACATGGGTGCACGAGCTTGATATACAAACTCGTGGTAGAGTTTGCAATGCGAGGATGCCAAATGCGAGAGAGAGCACTGAGAAACCAAAGGAAAACGAAGAGAAAACCCGTTAACTCATAGCTCACTGGTAGTGAATGCCTGAATGGCAGAGAATCTAGGGGAAATCCTCCCAGCTGTGCCAAGGCGGGAAAGCCCAGATCTTCCGGAAGTAAATGGCACTGACAGCTGGAATAGTGTAGAGCGGAGGTAATTCCATGTGGAGCACTACTCAACCCAAGAGCCATGAAACACTTTTTCACCATAAATACAATAGTTAATTCAATGTACAAGCTGAGTTCAATTGTAATGCCGCCAAAACTTACACATCAGTCGGGCCATAAGAAAATAAACCTTAAACATTTTCCACTTTGACCCTGGGCATAAAGTTTGAATACATATATGAATAACCCAATCTATCCAATGCACCAAGGATTGAAGCAAATAATTAAAATGCGCTCTAACTTCAAGTCAAGGTGGTGAAATAACAATGATATAAAAATGTTTCTGCACTGTTTACGTATCATGGCTTAGGCATGCGTATAGTTTTAACAAAAAAATATAAGTGTTGGCTGTAATAGTTGTTAAATAAATATTTTGTTAAAATTTTATTTTATTATGGTAACATATGTAAGTGAAGTATGTGATAAGTGGTATCAGAGCCAAGTTGCTACACTGGGAACCTAAGGGTCTACTAACAGTGAAGCTGTGTATGTGATTAGTGCACTGAGGGGAAGCGAGTAAAATGAGGGAAGTTACAACATCTCAGTCTAAACCAGAGGAAACTCAAGCCCCTACAGTCATGAATCCAGAGATGGGGGTTCAATTAACAGTGGAACAACACCAAAGGACGAGTCGATTGCTTGAGGAGCAGCAACAACAAACTGCATTTTTGTTGAACACAGTATGGCAACTACAAGAAGAAATGTTAAGAGTCCGGAAGGACAATGAGAGGTTGTTACAAGATCAAGAGAAGATTCTAAAGAGTCTATCCGATTAACAAAATCAGGAAATGGGAAATCCCAGTGCAGAAAAAGAGTTATCCACGGAAGAGGAAGAACAGCACACCAGAAACCACACTACTGGCTGAACTGAAAAGAGTCCCTCCCAAAAGAGTAAAAGTAAAAATTACAATGAGGCGGAGTCGGGCATTTTATCTGACCAGCAAGATCATAAGACACAGAAAGTGGAACTGCAAGGGAAATTTCGCAAAATCAAGCCACCAACATTTGATGGTGAGGCGGAGGAGGTGGCTAAAGCTTGGTTGATCAATATAAATAAGTACTTTCAGGTATATGAGTACAGCATCAATCTGAAGGCCAGAGTGGCTATATACTATTTGCGAGAAAAAGGCACCTTGTGGTGGGAGGAGGTGAAAAATGTACACGGCATTGATGAACGAGATATCACGTGGGAAATGTTTCAGAAATGTTTTAAGGACAAGTACTTAACGGAAATATTTTATGATGACAGAGCTGAGTTCCATGATATTCGATTGGGACAAATGACCATGGACTAATATGTTATAAAATTCACTTCCCTGTTACGCTATGTTCCTTATCTCTGAGAAGAAAAATCTAAGGTGCAGAGGTTTTTGAGTAGTTAACCTGCTCACATGAGAGAACGGATAGAATTTTTTAACCCCCAGACTATGGATGAGGCTATCCGTAAAGCACGAATGTGTTATCAGCAGAATAAGGCCAAGTGTGAAGGAGGGAAAAGCTGGCAGCCAAAGAAAATTCAGAAAAATCACTCCATTTTCAAAAGTGGTAAAAGTAGCAACTTTAAAGGCTTAGCCTGGAATGCTATTAGTAAGAAGTTTGGTAAAAATAATCAAAGGACTAAGTGGCCAGTGGAGGAAAACCCCACAGAAGCATCAAGCAAACCAGATCAGGGACATAATTTTAAACCTCCCCTATAGTGTTGGGGCTGTGGGGAATCTCATTACTGCAAAAAATGCCCCCAACAGAATAAAGGTGAAGCTGTAGCAAATCTGCAGGAGGCATCTATGCTGGGGGACATGGCGCGTAACATACCTCTTATAAATGCAGCCTTGGAGGACCGACAAGCTGATTTTCAGCCCACAATGATTGAATTGGAAGGTACTATACTAACTAAACCTGTTTCGAATTTAATAGATCCTGGAGCAAGCTTAAGTTATGTAAGTCCTAAAATCGTGGAATTATGCAAATTAGAAGAACATAAATTTAAGAACTCATGGTTAGTTCAATTAGCTACTGGGGCGAAACGCAAGGTAACTGCGAAAATTCCTAATTGTATACCGGAAGTGGCAGAACAACAGTTACAAGAAAACTTAAATGTTTTACCATTAGGGTCGTATGATGTGCTATTGGGAATGGACTGGATGGAAATACATTGGACCCTAGTGGACTACAAGGAAAAGATAATTTACTTTAGAATGCATGATGGCACGCGCAGGGAAATTCAAGGAATTAAACAGCCTGTGCAACTGCGCTCGATAACAGCATCCCAAATGGGTAAGTGTATCAGAAAAGGATGTTAGTTGTACGCAATCCAAGTAGGATACGCAGATTCCAAGGAAAAGGCTCCAATTATGGAGAACATTCCTGTAGTGCAGGAATTTCTGGATGTTTTTCACAAAAACATCCCTGGGTTTCCACCCAAAAGGGATATTGACTTCACCATTGAATTGCTGCCCGGAGCCTCTCTGATGTCAAGAGTTCCTTATAGAATGAGTATACCAGAATTAATAGAGTTGAAGATACAGTTAAAAGAGCTGTTAGACAAAGGCTATATTCACCCAAGTGTGTCTCCTTGGGGAGCACCAGTTATTTTTTTTAGAAAAAAGGATGGAACCTTATGCATGTGTATGGACTACTAGCAGCTTAATAAGCTGACAATTAAGAACAAATACCCTTTACCCAGAATTGATGATTTATTCAATCAAGTGAGAGGGGCTAAGGTGTTCTCTAAGATAGATTTAAGGTCCGAATATCATCAGATTCGAATTAAGGATGAGGATATTTTCAAAACTGCATTCCGCACTCGATATGGACATTATGAGTTTGTGGTACTTCCCTTCAAACTGACAAATGCGCCAACAACCTTTATGAGGTTGATGAATGGCATTTTTCATCAATTTTTGGATAAATTTGTAGTTATATTCATAGATGACATATTGATATACTCAAAAAGCGAGGAAGAACATAAGGAACATCTGAGAATAGTTTTGGAGATGCTGAGGAAGCATCAGCTTTATGCTAAGTTTAGCAAGTGTGATTTCTTCAAATCAGAAATCCAATACTTGGGACATGTTGTATCAGCCGAAGGGATAGCAGTTGATCCTGAAAATATCAGAACCATTATGGAATGGCGAGTACCTCAGAATGTGGTAGACATTAGATGGGTCTAGCTGGATATTATAGAAGATTTATAGAAGGGTTTTCTAAAATTGCTTATCCTATTACATCTCTGTAGAAGAAAGGAAAGCCCTTCAAATGGACGAATGAATGCGAGAACAGCTTTGAAAAGCTGAAACAACTCCTAACCACAGCACCGGTTCTGAAGGTAGCTGACCCCGATAAAGACTATGAGGTTTGTACTGATGCAAGCAAGGAAGGAGTTGATGCAATATTAACTCAAGAAGGTAAAGTGATAGCCTACGAGTCTAGGAAGCTGAAAGAACATGAACATAAATATTATGCTTATGACTTAGAGCTTACAGCAGTAGTGCATCCTCTCCGAGTATGGAGGCATTATCTGTTGGGTAAAAGATTTGTACTTAAAACATACCATAGTATCTTGACTAATTATTTTAAGCAAGGAGATTTAAATTCTAGACAAGCAAGATGGAATGCCTTTTTGAGTGAGTTTGATATGTACATACAGCATGTTAAGGGAAAATAAAATTGAGTTGCAGATGCCCTGAGCAGAAAATTGCATAATATTTATGCATTGTATTACAGCCAGCTAGAAAGTCAACTGTTGGAACAGTTAAAAATGGAGGCCCAGAATGACCCAGAATATATGTTCTTGTAGCAGAAAATGGAGGATGAAAGGAAACAAGGCAAGACATCAGAATTTGGACAGAATGAAGATCAGATGATGACATTTCATGGAAGAATCTATGTACCTAATCCTGTGGATCTTAAGGAGTTAATCTTTAATGAATTCCATCGTAGCAATTACGCTGCTCATCCAGGATATCAAAAGATGCTCAATGCAATAAGAAAGGTGTATTACTGGCCAGGAATGCGTAAGAATATTGCAGAGTATGTAAGCAAATGTTTGGAATGCCAACAGGTTAAGGTGGAACATCAGCACCCTGCAGGATTGTTACATCCCATACCCATTCCTGAGTGGAAGTGGGAGGTCATCTCTTTAGATTTCATCACAGGTTTACCACAAACAAAAAGGAAGAATGATTCAATCATGGTAGTGGTAGACAAATTAAGCAAATCAACCCATTTCATACCTATGAAATCTACATACAAGACGGTGCAGATTGTGGATATATTTATGAAGGAAATATTTAGGTTGCATGGCATACCTAAGACTGTAATTTCAGATCAGGATGTTAAGTTCACATCCGCATTCTGGAAGACCTTGTTCACTGGATTGGGAATGCAGATAAACTTTATTACTTCCTATCATCCACAGAATGATGGATAGAAGGAACGAGTAAACCAAGTTCTGGAGGATATCTTGTGCATGTATGTGATGCAGCAGCCAACCAAGTGGGAGGATTAATTGCACCTGGTTGAGTTTGCCTATAACAATGGATATCAGGAATCTTTGAAAATGAGTCCTTTTGAGGAGTTGTATGGAAGGAAATGTCGTACACCTATCACTTGGAGCAGTCCCAAAACAAAGTTATTATTGGGACCCAAAATGTTAGCCGAAATGGAAGCTGAAGTAAAATGAATTAGGCAGAAATTGAAAGTTGCGCAAGATAGACAAAAGATGTATGCAAATAAGAAAATTTCATACCACGAATTTGCAGTAGGAGACCATGTATACGTAAGAATTAAGCCCAGAATAAGTACCATGAGATGGGCCTCTTGTGCCAAATTGGCTCCCAAGTACTATGGACCTTTCCAAATACTAGAGAGGGTGGGACCAGTAGCTTATAGACTAGCCCTGCCCAGTCATATTCAAGTACACAATGTGTTTCATGTGTCCTTACTAAAGAGATATGTACATGATGAAAAACATGTGATTCATTGGAAAAATATTCAAGTAGGAAAAAGGAATAGGAATCCTGCTTCAGTTCTGAATGATTGATGCATGCTGACTGGTAATACTTTTTGTGTTTCAGGTAGAACCGGACGAAGAATTTCTGGTCGAGCCGCAACACATACTTGACAGAAGGTAAATTGAACTCCGCAAGTGAGCAATCATCTAGGTTAAACTGTAGTGGAAGCATTTCGGACCGGATGAAGCTACTTGGGAGGAAGAGAAATTTATGTGGGAAGCTTACCCAAATATTTTCTCAGAACTAGGCTAAAACACCGAGGACGGTGTTACTTCCAGGGGGGGAAGATGTGACAGCCTCAATTAGAGATAATTAGTATTTACTCGTTAAAAAATTGTTATTTTAATTTTTGGTAAAATATTTGAAACTTTATTGCAGTTAAAAAAAAAACAAATTACTTTACTGAAACATTATAAAATAGGAGGATTGCCTTTTTGAAAAGAAATCTTTCAAGTTATTGGTAAAAGTTTCTAAGAATAGGAGGTGTTTGGAAACAGTTGGAGAAACAGTTACCCACTCCTCTGAGGATAAAAGGGAATCCCTGGAGAGGAGTGGGGGTTCTGTGAGTTTTGGAAAAAGAGGGAGAAGCATTTTCTTGAGCTGGATGGTCCAGTGGAAAATAGCTTTATGAATTCCCTGTAAAACCAGATAATCTGTTGGTCACTGGATTGGCCATCCAGAGGTCACAGCAGAGAAACTCCACTGTTAACCTGTGGCACCATCCAGATTCTGGAGCTAGGGGGCAAGCAGAGGACGTAATAGCCTCCCTTGATGGTTGTGAGGACAAAAGCTAGGAATACTGGTAATTCCATATAAGTATTTTTAAGTGAAATAAGTATTTGCATTAATGAATTTTCCAAGGTCGAGCATAGTAAAGACAACAGGTGGTTTTTTTTTAGCATTAGGTTCTTTGTTATGCCATTATGGAAGTGATTATTAAGTTTTGTTTTTTGTTATGCGAAAAGAAAATAAAAAGAAAGAATCTGACTTATGACAGTATCTGTTCCTTCCTACGTTAGATAAATGGTAAAAAATGTAGTAGTAACATAATGTTCTAATAGCAATCTATTTTATAGCCTGTAGAAGGAAGAAAAAGTGTTATAAAAGAAAGAAATAAAGGCCAGTATTATACGGAAAGCAGAACAGTAAATAAGAGAGAATTAGCCAGATTAAACAATGCATATGCGCTGCTATATTTCTTTTTAAAAGATATGGTTTATAGCCAAACTTTCAGATGGAAGAATCGAACCCTTAAAGGAAAATAAAACAAGATATTTGTTGTGGCCACATCATTAAACATTTCGTTCCATTCCTCATGAAGCTTAGAATGGAAACAACCAAGAAATAATAGAGCATCTGAGGAATTTAAGGACGAAACCCTAGCGGTATAAAATAATATGACAGAGTTCCTTGTGTAAAGCATTAATATAACTGTTAATAATACGAAAACCTAAACGAGTTGTTTGATAAAAAATTTTTGATTCAAACATTCACAACAAGATAGTTTTAAGAGGTAGGCGAAGTATAGAACAAACTATAATGAAAAAATTACAGTAAATCATAAACGTCAAAACTCTGTTTCAGCAGACCTTATGGGCCGAAGTTAAACTTCGAAAACCTTTACTCGTTATGAGCGGGAGCAGTATAACAATCCCTGTATTGTAAAACCAACCACGGCAAAAACCCTCAAAAATATTACATGTAAATCTGTACAAATATCGCCTCTTAAAAAGAGTGCTAAAAAAACAGTAAACCCTAGTTGAGTTGGGCAAAGCCCCATAGAAAAATAATTTTTCAGCTGGAAGTCGAAACCCTAGGACGATCAACGGAGAAAATCACGGAAGAGGGTAGATACCCCTAGAAGAGCTAAGTACCTGTTAGAGTTGAACGGGGTTAGCCGAAACCTTTGCAGAACGAATCATCCAAGGTATGATGAGTTGAGGGGTGGGATCCCTTTACGTGTAACAAAAACAAACAATCCGACGCTAAGTTAAGTAACTCAGTCGGGACTTCAAAAAAAAAAAAACTCGCATATTATCTAACATTATTGCTACAAACCCGAACTCACCCCCAAGCTGAGATCCTCTCCTAGAACAGACCAACCACAATCTATTCTGGAGTAGCTTATTTAAGCTTATGCTCCCCAAAGCCTGTTTCTAATTCTATGTCTAGAATTACACGATGTTTTTATTCTTGATTGCCTAGGCTTCCCCTATTTAGGGACTTTTAAAGCTTATTTCTATTTTTCTAGCTTTTTACCTCTTCCCAACTACTCTCCACATCATTGGGGAAATTTAGATTTTTCCTCAAAAATCTAAATTAGAAATAAATTCCTTCAAGGCTTTTTGAAAGATTTTTGGGGAAATTCTTAGCCTCTTTCCTTACCTCATGGATTTGGAAAGTGATCTCAAAAATATCATTTGGTCAATATGCACAGAAATATTTTATTTATTTTTCATAATTAATTACATTCACACAATAATTATCCATTGGGGTCCACTCCCCTTTGGACCGAAGTTCAAATGTCTAATTTGAAAACATAAAACTAGGGGTGTTACACAAGATCATGTGACTGTAACCCTCATGCTACGAGAGTGGAGCCAGCAAGGGATCGAAACTTGCAGACCCTGAGATTGGTTTTCATCAAGTGGTATCAAGGCAGCGAATAAATATTTCGTGAAGAAAAAACTTTGAGTTGTGATTGGGTAGAATTTGTTGCAGAAATTCAACCACAACTGCAGTTGTAGCTAGAATTGTCAAGTGAAGTGAGAAAAGTGCAACATAGAGAGAGGGGTAGAGGAAGCTCAAGAAGGTTCCAAAGTAGGTGAACATGAGATTCCAAAGTCGAAGCCAAAGGACAGATTCTATGAGGTGTCTTTGTCGTCTATGGTTGTCGCTCCCTGAGCAGAGCATAAGCTTAGTGATACATGAGGAGAAATAACGTTGAATATGGAGATGGTCGATATGTAGAAATGACTACACATATCAACATATCATGAAGGTTTCAAGAGTGGGAGTCTGATGCAAGATTATCCACCCACCCCAAATAAGATTTTGGTTCTTTGACGCTCCGAGAAGGGCGAAGTGGCACTTGAAAAAAGAGGACGTGATTTTTTTCATTTTAATGTAAAATGAAAAGGAATTTATAAATCCTCTAGATGGCGACTAGCTCGCAAGAATGAGTAATGAATTTGAATGCCACTACTCAGATTTTATGGTGCCACAGAAGCATGGTTTGGGTAATCTGTTGCTACATAGAATGTTTAAGGAGTTTGTTGCTACAAATAAAAGGCATAGAGATTCAAGATCGTGGGCCCATAACCCATAGACTTCCAAAGTGGAGCCACCAGGGGATCAAAATTTGTGGACCCTTTGACCAGTTTTCATGAGATAGAGAAGATAATAACATTTTTTCAATTGTCCAAATTAAATTCAATTAATTTCATTAAAAAAATTAATAATAATAGTAATATAAAAAAATAAAAGAAAATTATACATCTTCATAAAAAATTGAATTTAACCCACAAAAACATATGGATGTATACTTAGCTTTTGTTTTTTTGGAAGCTTGGCAGGACTACATCTTCATCATGTCCAATATATCACCCCGATCGGGCCGTGAAATTGAACCGGTGACTTCACATCAAGGAGTTCCTTAACAGAGAACCCAATCACCATCTATCCAAGACCGCATGGACATATACTTGGATTTTTAAAATTTATTTAAAAATTTAATTATTTTAAGCTATTATTTTAAATAAAAAAATGAAATATTACTAAAGTTAAAATTAAAAATTTGAAGAAAAATAAATAAAAATTAAATAATCAAGCATAAGAATTCATAATGATGATGCTGGTGGTGGTTTTGGTTAACGTCCATAAAGACCAATATCATCTATCATGCCTTAAGAAGGAAAATGATTAATTGAGGTTCTTTAATATTTTATCTATGATAAAAAATAAGTGAAAAAATTATCTTGAGATCAATATATATATATATATATATATATATATATATATATATATATATATATATATATATATATATATATATGTGTGTGTGTGTGTGTGTGTGTCATTTTCTTTGAATCCTTCAATCAAGAACCTAGGTTGATTTTGGTTTTATTTATATTGAAATATCATTTTATTAAATTAAGTTAATAGATTTATTGAAATAATTATGATAAATTTAGTTGAAATAAAGATAAGTAATAACCTATAAAATATTATAATATAATATATTTGTATTTTTAAATACTATCGGGTGAAATCGCGAAGTTGGGAAACACTTTTTGGCGGACGGCTAGAATTTGGGAGAAATTTTTAATTTCTCGTCCGAGAAAATAGTCAACTCTATTTCTCGACCGAGAGTTTTAAAAACTCTCGTCCGAGAGTTTTATTGGGTTTAACCGGAGTTAAAAATCTCTCGGATGAGAGTTATGCATTTTCTCGTCCGAGAGTTTTATTGACGGAAACTCTCGGGAAGACTTTCGGACGAGAGTTAAAAAAAACTCTCGGATGAGAGTTTTAAAACTCTCGGATGAGAGTTTTGAAAACTCTCGTATGAGAGTTTTGAAAACTCTCGTATGAGAGTTTTATTCCTATAATAAAAAACAAAAATTATTAAGTTTTTAGAATTGGTACGTTATATAATTTAAATAGTACTTTATTAAAATTAAAAAATGATAAAAAATAATAAAATTATAATTTTATTTTAATTTATTTTATTATTATTAATGATAAAAAAATACATGAAGATTTAATTAAATAAAATTTGTTACAATATTTTGTAATATCAATGTTATATAAAAAACTAAAAATATTTTTATATAAAACTAATTGATATATTAATATAAATAAAATAAAATTCTAAAACATAAATCAAAATAAAAACAACTATATATAATTTATATAATATTTTTTTTGAAATTAATGAATAAATTTAAATTTAAAAAGCAATTGACTAAATGCAATGAGGTGATAAAGGAGACAATGCATAGCACCTTAATATCGTTATAAATTCTTGGAAATCTCGAGAAATTTTTGAAGTGAGATGAGCTTCTTGGAATGGGTCACTTTATCTTCCACTTTAGTTTCACACAATTAACTTGAAAGGAAGTATATTTTCCTAGGTATGGATATAAGGGAATGAACAATATTATTTGAACATTGAGTGAGATGCCCTTCTTGGAATGGGTCCTCCTATATTCCACTTTAGTTTCACAAGAATAAATTGAAATGAAGTTTATTTTCCTAGGTATGGATGTAAGGGGATAAAGAATATTATCCGAAAAGGAAATGAATGTTAAGTGTGACATTCCAAGAAGAAGTGTATGGGATTGGAGAATTATGTTATTGCAGAAAACTAACCCTTCACCCATAACCCTTGACCCTTTAAACCCTAATTCCTAACCCCTAAACCCTTCACCCCTTAAACCTTAAACCTCTAAACCCTTAACCCCTAACACATTTACACCCACTAAACCTCTAAATCCCTAACCCATTTAACCCCTAAACCCTTAACCCCTACCCCTAACACGTTAACCCCTAACCCATTTAAGCACCTAAACCCCAAAACCCCTAACTCCTAACCCCTAAAATACTTAACTTCTAAATCCCCTAACACCCTAAACCTCTAAACCAATCCTAACCCATTTAACCCCCTAAACCTCAAAACCCCTAACCCCTTAAACCCTAATTCCCAACCCATAACCCTTGACCCCTTAAACCCTATTTCCTAACCCATAAACCCTTAACCCCTAAACCCTTAAACCCTAATTCCCAAACCCTAACCAATTCAAAACCCTAAACCCCTAAAAACCTAACCCATTAAGTGTTTATTCCATTTAACCCCCAAAACCCTAACCGATAACCCCTAAAATCCTTCACTGCTAAATCCCCTAAACCTCTAAACCTATAACCCATTTAACCCCCTAAACCCTAAACCTCTAAACCCTTAACCCCTAACCCCTTAAACCCTAATCCCAAACCCCTAACCAATTCAACACCCTAAACCCCTAAAAACATAACCCATTTAACCCCATTAACCCGTAACTTCTAACCCCTAAAATCCTTAATTGCTAAATCCCCTAACCCCCTAAACCTCTAAACCAACCCTAACCCATTTAACCCACTAAACCCTAAACCTATAACCCCTTAAACTCTAATTCCCAACCCATAACCCATTCAACCCCTTAAACACCTAAAACTCTAACCCATTAACCCTTGACCCCTTAAACACTAATTCCTAACCCTTAACCCATTTAACCCCCTAAACCCTAAACATCTAAACCCTTAACCCCTAACCCATTTACCCCCACTAAACCTCTAAACCCCTAACCCATTTAACCGCTAAACTCTAAACCTCTAAACCCTTAAACCCTACCCCTAACTCGTTAACCCCTAACCCATTTAAGCCCTTAAACCCCAAAAACCCTAACCCCTTAAACCCTAATTCCCCACCCATAACCCTTGACCCCTTAAACCCTAATTCCTAACCCCTAAACCCTTAAGCCCTAATTCCCAACCCCTAACCAATTCAACACCGTAAACCCCTAAAAACCTAACCCATTTAAGTGTGGATTCCATTTAACCCCCAAAACCCTAACCCCTAACCCCTAAAATCTTTCACTGCTAAATCCCCCAACCCCCTAAACCTCTAAACCTGTAACCCATTTAACCCCCTAAACCCTAAACCTCTAAACCCTTAACCCCTAACCCCTAAAACCCTAATTCCCAACCCCTAACAAATTAGACACCCTAAACCCCTAAAAACCTAACCCATTTAACCCCATTAACCACTAACTTCTAACCCCTAAAATCCTTAACTGCTAAATCCCCTAACCCCCTAAACCTCTAAACCAACCCTAACCCATTTAACCCCCCTAAACCCAAAACCTATAACCCCTTAAACCCTAATTCCCAACCCATAACCCATTCAACCCCTTAAACACCTAAACCTCTAACCCCTTAACCCTTGACCCCTTAAACCTAATTCCTAACCGGGCTAACCCATTTAACCCCTTAAACAGAACTCATTTAAGTGTGGATTCCATTTAACCCCCAAAACCCTAACCCCTAACCCCTAAAATCCTTCGCTGCTAAATCTTGTAACCCCCTAAACCTCTAAACCTATACCCCATTCAACCCCCTAAACCCTAAACTTCTAAACCCTTAACCCCTAACCCCTTAAACCATAATTCCCAACCCATAACCCTTGACCCCTTAAACCCTAATTCCTAACCCCTAAACCCTAAACATCTAAACCCTTAACCCCCAAACCATTTACCCTACTAAACCTCTAAACCCCTAACCCATTTAACCCCTAAACCCTAAACCTCTAAAACCTTAACCCCTACCCCTAACCCGTTAACCATTAACCCATTTAAGCCCCAAAACCCCAAAACCCCTAACCCTTTAAACCCTAATTCCCAACCCATAACCCTTGACCCCTTAAACCCTAATTCCTAACCCCTCAACCCTTAACCCCTAATCCCTTAAACCCTAATTCCCAACCCCTAACCAATTCAACACCCTAAACCCCTAAAAACCTAACCCATTTAAGTGTGGATTCAAATTAACCCCCAAAACCCTAACCCCTAACCCCTAAAATCCTTCATTGCTAAATCCCCTAAACCCCTAAACCTCTAAACCTATAACCCATTTAACCCCCTAAACCCTAAACCTATAAACCCTTAACCCCTAACCCCTAAAACCCTAATTCTGAACCCCTAACCAATTCAACACCCTAAACCCCTAAAAACCTAACCCATTTAACTCCATTAACCCCTAACTTCTAACCTCTAAAATCCTTAATTGCTAAATCCCCTAACCCCCTAAACCTATAACCCCTTAAACCCTAATTCCCAACCCATAACCCATTCAACCCCTTAAACACCTAAACCTCTAACCTCTTAACCCTTTGTTGGACCATAAAAAGGTATCTTTTAAACGCCTAATTAACCTACATTAATCATCAATCTGGGAGCGTCCTTTTATCTCAAGAGTGTACTCTGTCTGAGGCTGCGCTTCTCTAAGAGCAATGCTTGTGAGGATGTAGCACAGAAAAAAGTAATAAATGCTTGGAAAGGAAACCTAATTACAATGACAGGAATGTAAAAAGCTAAACTACAACAATCTTGCTAAGCATCGATCAGGGATGCAGTAGCAATAACTCGTTCGCCTAGAAATCGATGCAAGATGACCAAATCTGGGGACTCTGGAGAGTATATCTCTATCCACTACAGTTCGGTGATCTTAAAGAAAGTGGAACAACTGAAAGGAAATGAAATCCAGAAAAGGAACAGCAGCATGAAATAAACAGCAATTGCAATTCTTAAAAGAAACAACACCTACAATCCTAATGCAAATTGAACAATTAAATCTTAAACTCAAACCTGTCGACAGGTAATTGCAATCCAACCACAAACCATAGATGAATGGAACATCACTTACTGTCATTACAGAACAGCAAAATCACAAGGCAATAACGAGAGAACTGATCGTTAAATGTAATTGCGGTAAGGAATGAAACAACAATGATTCTGCACTTTCTTCAACGATCGATGAAAGAACTTTGTAAATGAAATCAACACAGAACATGCTTCACGCATAAACAAATAAAGATTAATAATGCAACAGCAAAGTAATCTACCAGAGCCGGGCCCTTAGTACCAGTGAAATACCGCTAGGCTTAACTCAGAATTCTAAAGAATAGCCGAAACCTGTGTCTTTATATTAATCCAAAAGGCATTACAAACAACGTTCTCTCACGACAGAGAGTCGATAAACATTCAATCGCAAAGGAAATATAAAAGTCTGTTTTTAATGAAAATGTCTTTTACATAATAGCCATTCCCTCCCTGGTCACTACAGATCGTTGCCTTTATAGTTGATCCTTGGACGGACAAATCAAGAGATATGATAAATTTGCACAGCGATCCCTTATCGTTCTGTTAACTCTGTTCAAGGTCGAGTTGTCCCCTGCCCTTTTCGGGCAATTTGTTCAGATCTTCTTGGCTTTAGCTAGATATGGTTCATCACGAATGGAGTAGAAGTCAGACTGTTTTCAGCCACGCCTTTGATACAGATGCTCCCCTCTTCGAATTCATGTTTTGACCATAAAAGCAACCTTTTAGTCATTTTTTAGGCTAAACATAAATCTTTCCAATTTAATTGCAATTCTTATGGTAAATTACCTTTCTAAGGCAATCAACAATATATCTATGGTAAAAGAATGAACAAATACATAAGGATTTCATACCTTTTTCACAGCTCAACACCCTTGACCCCTTAAACCCTAATTCCTAACCCCTAACCCATTTAACGCCCTAAACCTTAAACCTCTAAACCCTTAACCCCTACCCCTAACCCATTAAACCCTAACTTCTAACCCCTAAAATCCTTAACTGCTAAATCCCCTAACCCCCTAAACCTATAAACCAACCCTAACCAATTTAACCCCCTAAACCCTAAACCTATAACCCCTTAAACCCTAATTCCCAACCCATAGCCCATTCAACCCCTTAACCCTTAACCCCTTAAACCCTAATTCCTAACCCCTAACCCATTTAACCTCCTAAACCCTAAACCTCTAAACCCTTAACCCCTAACCCATTTACCCCCACTAAACCTCTAAACCCCTAACCCATTTAACCCCTAAACCCTAAACCTCTGAACCCTTAACCCCTACCCCTAACTCGTTAACCCCTAACCCATCTAAGCCCCTAAACCCCAAAACCCCTAACCAATTCAACACCCTAAACCCCTAAAAACCTAACCCATTTAAGTGTGGATTTTGTTTAACCCCAAAAACCCTAACCGCCAACCCCTAAAATCCTTCACTGCTAAATCCCCTAACCCCCTAAACCTCTAAACCTGTAACCCATATAACCCCCTAAACCCTAAACCTCTAAACCCTTAACCCCTAACCCCTTAAACCCTAATTCCAAACCCATAACCCTTGACACCTTAAACCATAATTCCTAACCCTTAAACCCTTAACCCCCTAAACCCTAAACCTCTAAACCCTTAACCCCTAACCCATTTACCCCCACTAAACCTCTAAACCCCTAACCCATTTAACCCTTAAACCCTAAACCTCTAAACCCTTAACCCCTACCCATAACCCATTTAAGCCCCTAATTCCCAACCCCTAACGAATTCAACAGCGTAAACCCCTAAAAACCTAACCCATTTAAGTGTGGATTCCATTTAACCCCCAAAACCCTAACCCCTAACTCTTAAAATCCTTCACTGCTAAATCCCCTAACCCCTAAACTTCTAAACATGTACCCCATTTAACCCCCTAAACCCTAAACCTCTAAACCCTTAACCCCTAACCCCTAAAACCCTAATTCCCAACCCCTAACCAATTAGACACCATAAACCCCTAAAAACCTAACCCATTTAACCCCATTACCACTAACTTATAACCCCTAAAATCCTTAACTGCTAAATCCCCTAACCTCCTAAACCTCTAAACCAACCCTAACCCATTTCACCCCCTAAACCCAAAACCTATAACCCCTTAAACCCTAATTCCCAACCCATAACCCATTCAACCCCTTAAACACCTAAACCTCTAACCCATTAACCCTTGACCCCTTAAACACTAATTCCTAACCCTTGACCCATTTAACCCCGTAAACCCTAAACCTCTAAACCTTTAACCCCTAACCCTGGGGTAAATGGGTTAGGGGTTAAGGGTTTAGAGGTTTAGGGTTTAGGGGGTTAAATGGGTCAAGGGTTAATGGGTTAGAGGTTTAGGTGTTTAAGGGGTTCAATGGGTTATGGGTTGGGAATTAGGGTTTAAGGGGTTATAGTTTTTGGTTTTAGGGGGTTAAATGGGTTAGGGTTGGTTTAGCGGTTTAGGGGGTTAGGGGATTTAGTAGTTAAGGATTTTAGGGGTTAGAAGTTAGTGGTTAATGGGGTTAAATGGGTTAGGTTTTTAGGGGTTTAGGGTGTCTAATTGGTTAGGGGTTGGGAATTAGGGTTTTAGGGGTTAGGGGTTAAGGGTTTAGAGGTTTATGGTTTAGGGGGTTAAATGGGTTACAAGTTTAGAGGTTTAGGGGGTTAGGGGATTTAACAGTGAAGGATTTTAGGGGTTAGGCGTTAGGGTTTTGGGGGTTAAATGGAATCTACACTTAAATGGGTTAGGTTTTTAGCGGTTTACGGTGTTGAATTGGTTAGGGGTTGGGAATTAGGGCTTAAGGGTTTAGGGGTTAGGAATTAGGGTTTAAGGGGTCAAGGGTTATGGGTTGGGAATTAGGTTTATGGGGTTTGGGGTTTTGGGGTTTAAGGGCTTAAATGGGTTTGGGGTTAACGAGTTAGGGGTAGGGGTTAAGGGTTTAGAGGTTTAGCGTTTAGGGGTTAAATGGGTTAGGGGTTTAGAGGTTTAGTGGGGGTAAATGGGTTAGGGGTTAAGGGTTTAGAGGTTTAGGGTTTAGGGGGTTAAATGGGTTAAGGGTTAGGAATTAGTGTTTAAAGGGTCAAGGGTTAATGGGTTAGAGGTTTAGGTGTTTAAGGGGTTGAATGGGTTATGGGTTGGGAATTAGGGTTTAAGGGGTTATAGGTTTAGGGTTTAGGGGGTTAAATGGGTTAGGGTTGGTTTAGAGGTTTAGGGGGTTAGGGGATTTAGCAGTTAAGGATTTTAGGGGTTAGAAGTTAGGGGTTAATGGGGTAAATGGGTTAGGTTTTTAGGGGTTTAGGGTGTTGAATTGGTTAGGGGTTGGGAATTAGGGTTTAAGGGGTTGGGGGTTAAGGGTTTAGAGGTTTAGGGTTTAGGGGGTTAAATGGGTTATAGGTTTAGAGGTTTAGGGGATTTGGTAGTGAAGGATTTTAGGGGTTAGGGTTTAGGGTTTTGGGGGTTAAGTGGAATAAACACTTAAATGGGTTAGGTTTTTAGGGGTTTAGGGTGTTGAATTGGTTAGGGGTTGGGAATTAGGGTTTAAGGGGTTAGGGGTTAAGGGTATAGGGGATAGGAAATAGGGTTTAAGGGGTCAAGGGTTATGGGTTGAGAATTAGGGTTTAAGGGGTTAGGGGTTTTGAGGTTTAGGGGGTTAAATGGGTTAGGATTGGTTTAGAGGTTTAAGGGTTTAGGGGATTTAGTAGTTAAGTATTTTAGGGGTTAGGAGTTAGGGGTTTTTGGGTTTAGGTGCTTAAATGGGTTAGGGGTTAACATGTTAGGGGTAGGGGTTAAATGGGTTAGGGATTTAGAGGTTTAGTGGGGGTAAATGGGTTAGGGGTTAAGGGTTTAGAGGTTTAAGGTTTAGGGGGTGAAGGGTTTAGGGGTTAGGAATTAGGGTTTAAGGGGTCAAGGGTTAAGGGGTCAAGGGTTAGTTTTATCAATAACATAATTCTCCAATCCCATACACTTCTGCTTGGAATGTCACACTTAACATTCATTTCCTTTTCAGATAATATTCTTTATCCCCTTACATCCATACCTAGAAAAATAAACTTCATTTCAATTTAATCTTGTGAAACTAAAGTGGAATATAGGAGGACCCATTCCAAGAAGGGCATCTCACTCAATGTTCAAATAATATTGTTCATTCCCTTACATCCATACCTAGGAAAATAGACTTCCTTTCAAGTTAATTGTGTGAAACTGAAGTGGAAGATAAAGTGACCCATTCCAAGAAGCTCATCTCACTTCAAAAGTTTCTCAAGATTTCCAAGAATTTATAACGATATTAAGGTGCTATGCATTGTCTCCTTTATCATCTCATTGTATTTAGTCAATTTTTTTTTAAATTTAAATTTATTCATTAATTTCAAAAAAAATATTATATAAATTATATATAGTTGTTTTTATTTTGATTTATGTTTTAGAATTTTATTTTATTTATATTAATATATCAATTAGTTTTATATAAAAATATTTTTAGTTTTTTATATAACATTGATATTACAAAATATTGTAACAAATTTTATTTAATTAAATCTTCATGTATTTTTTATCATTAATAATAATAAAATAAATTAAAATAAAATTATTATTTTTTTAATTTTTATCATTTTTTAATTTTAATAAAGTACTATTTAAATTATATAACGTACCAATTCTAAAAACTTAATAATTTTTGTGTTTTATTATAGGAATAAAACTCTCATACGAGAGTTTTTAAAACTCTCATACGAGAGTTTTTAAAACTCTCATACGAGAGTTTTTAAAACTCTCATACAAGAGTTTCTAAACTCTCATACAAGAGTTTTTAAAACTCTCATATGAGAGTTTCTAAACTCTCGGCCGAGAGTTTCATCGAGTAAACTCTCGGGTGCAAACTCTCGTCTGAGAGTTTTTTAAACTTTCAGCCGAGAGTTTGGCCGTGCGTTTAAATGTAACTTTAGGCGGGTTAAACTCTCGGTCAAGAGTTTTATAAATTTCTCGTCCGAGACATTATCTTGGCCGAGAGTTTCTGGTCAACGAAAAACACAGAAAATTCTGCAGTTTTCAGGAACCTGCAACTTTGGAGGGGCAGAACACCTACAAAAACAAAATTTTATATGTCGGACAAAGTACCATTAGATTCATCTCTGAATCTAGTTTCTGATGATATGAGATTTGTGGAGTTTCATTAAAAAATTCAATTTTTTATTAATTTTTTACTAAGCTGTGTCACTGTGGAATTTCATTGTTCGAAAAATTGCACTAAATGAAAATGCAATAACTTTCAAATGAGGACACCAAAAAATTCAAAAAAATCATACTGCACTTCCTCTCCCTGTCTGCTTCAAAAGGGTACTCTCATTTTTCTTATTGACGATCACATTGAAAAGAAAATCAAAGGATGATAAAATGTACTGAAACATCACTTTTTTTTTGTCTTCGTCCATTTCAAAAAATAATAAAAAATAGTGATTTAATCCGAAAATTACCGAAAAATAGTCTGTGCACTAGCGCAATATATGCAGATTATGATGCTATGGTTTTTTTCCAAAAAATGAATAACCTTCCCTAAAAAAAGTAAAGGATGATAAAGTGACTATTTATGTTTGCCTGAAAATTTCAAGTATATGCAGTTAGTAAACAAGAAATTTACCCCTCTATATGTCAATATTTTTTTTTTTTTTAAAATATGGGTATGGAGGTAAGACAATTCTCTACAATTCTTGTTTTTATGTCAAAGCATAATTTGCAATAAAAATATGAGTTTAGTGGAGTTGAAGTTGAAAATCATAGAAAAATACAATTTTCAACGTCAAAAAAGGGCAAAAAGTGTTTCCCAACTTCACATTTTCACCCTATCTTATTAATAGTTAAATTTCATTAAATTATATTAAATTTAAAATGACAAAGTAAAAAATAATAGAGGAGAGAAACCATTTTTTTTTGTAAGAAAATATATAGACATTATATTAACATGAAAGAGGTGACTAAAAGTACATACAAGAGTTCAATATATGCCTTTGAGGGAGGAAACTAGAGATGAGGATCAGAAGTACTCTATCCCAAGGGGGAGAAACCAAAGCCTTGTAGTTTTGTGGATTGTTTAACTCAATAATGCTTGAATAAAATCATGCTTATGAGAATATAAAATACATAATTGTTGCATGAAATTAGAAAAATGATGCATAACGAGCGAAAAAATGATGCATTATGATCCAAGGAGCTTCAAGGTGTTGCGTTGTCCACCTTAAAAAAAATGGAACTAGAGTGGCCTACAGAGAGGCAAGATTATAGAGGAAACGCTGATCTAAGAGTCACCATGTCGAAGAGAGCTAAATTATGTCACAATAAAATTGCATGGTTGTTACGCTGGAAGTACATTGAACCATGCTTGTGCCATGAGCCTGCAATCTATAAGTATCAATTGGGTGCTCCTCCACAATATAGCATTGGAGGAGACAAGGGCACATCAACCACTGAGGGGTTGGGATCTTGGGAGGGAGGGTAATGGGCCATGAGGGCACAAGGGAAGGGAAGGGAGGAGTAGAGAACACGTGTAGAATGGGAGGAGGAAGGACCTAGGGAAGAGTAGGAAGGAATATTGGGCAAGAATCCCACACGAAGGTTCCTAGATACCTACCTGAAGATGAATTAATGTAAATTTGATGGTTGAGGAGTTTTTTTGTCCAACCAAAAACTTGCATTCTATCATGGGCACACTCTTATAGCTGATGCACGAGGATGTTCCTTAGTTCCCAGAACATCTCGCAACCCTTGCATAATTCAGCTTCCTCCATAACCAGGACTTCCCTAGTAAAGGAGTCAATAATTCCACTCTTGAACATAGCTATAATGGTTTTGTTGTCGAAGGAGGTGGGGGGAGGGGGGGTGCCCCCTTCCTCTCCCTTTGTAGGGGCATCGACGTATGACCCTATCATGATTCAGGGCTAAGAGGTTATAGAACAACATTCCAGAAAATAGGCCAAGAAAAGCAAGGAGGAGAATGATAGAAGGAGATTCTAGCCTCGAGGAAGGAGTGAACATAGAGGAAGGTCATTTCAATGTTGGGGCGTGGAAGCAGAGGAGTAACATATTAAGGAAACTTTGTCGCAGGAGGGTGAGTGAATGTTGGGAGCACCACTTCATGCAAACAGTGAACCATCTGGTGATTGTTGCTTGTAAGCCTTGAGATAGGTGCTTGAGACTTCCTCGTCACTCAGATCCAGGAGGAGAGAAAACATAACTATATTAAAATTTATTTTATTATTAACATTTTTTATACAATTAGAAAAAGTATATTTATCTTCAAAATTATTTTATTTTTAAATATACTTTAAAAAATATATAAAATACATTTAAAATAAAAATATTATTTAAATAATGATATATATTAATTAAGTAATCTTAGATCATGTTTAATTGGGCCATGCAAATGAAGTATTATTTGTGAGGAGGTCTATGGTTCTAATCCTTATGATTCCCCTATGCTTGTGGAAGAGACATATGCATTCATTTTGATAAAAGTTGGAATTGACTCCATGTGATATGAATACGAAAGTTGCCCAATTTAGAATTGTATATATAACACGAACTTTCTAGCAAATGCTTTGTATATATTACTATTTTTTTTCTTAAATATTATTTTTTTAATATATTCTTGATAATATTAAATATAGCAAAGGTGAACGTTCTAACAAAATTATTTTATATTTTAATAAGATATAGGTGGTTTTTTCGTAGCTACTTAAAGGTATAATGCACTGCGAAAACCACTCAATGCTTAAATACAACGAGTGAAGGGAGCTCTACCTCAATCATTTATGCACAATATTTTATAAGGCTTTGCAAATGCGGTAGCAAGCTAAGTGGGCTTGATTTTAGGGAAAACTCCACAGTGAAGCGTAGTTGAGCCAAAGGAAATTTGGGATGTGTGACCTCTTGGGAAGTCCTAGTTACCAGGTGCAACCCCATAAGTGAATATTGACGCAATGTGATTCATTTCACTAGTTTCAATCCCACTTCTTCACCCCTGTGATCATCACCAGATGCAATGAGTGCCAAAGGAAATATTAAAAAATTATGAGAAATTAGTCACATAAGACTATCTCTCATGGAAATGTCCATAGATGAATGACTTACTTAACACAGTTGATTCCAAAAAATTATATCTGGTATATTTCTTATTTAAAATGCACTTAATTGAGAATTTTTTTAATTATTATTTTTTTTCATTCAAATGGATTAAGTTAGTTTATTGGAAAATGACCAAGGATTTGTAATGTAAGTGGTACTCTCGTGGCCTCACCTCGACTAGATTTGTTGGCCAGGAGAGATAAACAGAAACTAAGAGAAAAATGCCAAAAAATATAGCGTGTCCTTATGTAAACATGACATAAGCCTGAAAAAATAGCGAGAATACATACATAACCAACCAACAATAGATATTACAAGGAAGAGTCAGGACTTTCCCAATGCTTAAAGGCATAGGGGGGCTTCTATCCCCCATGAACATGGTACTCCAAGTAAACAATTCTTCTTTCAATATGATCTAGCCTCCAAACTATGCATCATGTTCTCCTCACGATGGAATCCAATATTCCAAACATAACCCATTTTTTGTGTTGTAAATCAATCATGAAGGAAATATCTGCATTCTTGTCACATGTCGCTGCTGGTGTAACTGTACCAAAATGAACATGGTATTCCTTATCTTCTTATGAAGAGACTTTAGTGAAGGTGGTGAAACTCATGGAAAATTATCATGGGCCAACTCACCATTAGATGCCACTTTAATCACTTTCCCCACCATCCCCGATACCTGCCCTGCCACCACAATCTAAAACATGTCCAAGGCAGGCCCACCTTTCCGGGCACAACCCCTTTTTCTAAGCACACCACTCCCTCATACTAACCACTGAAACATTTTCGAATTACCTGCCTGAGTTGCACGGTCACCCAAGAGGTGCTCCCCATTGGTTTTCGTACTAGAAACGTCCCTAAATCTAACAAGGTTATGCCCTAATGCTAATGATATTACACCACCCCCAATACCCAAAACCTCCACGAGGACAAAACCCCCCACAACACCAAAGACCAAGACAAACTAGGTGGGACACTCTAAAACCTGAGCCACCAATGACCATGCTTGACTTAGAAAATAACCGTCACCACAGAAAATATACCCAAGACTACAATATCTATAATTACAACACCGACGAAATCCCCAAAGTACTCAAAAATAAAATCCCACCCAAAACAACCTATCACCACACCAGTATCGTAAATTTTTACATAGATACAAGGGGTAAATAAGGAAACTCTAACACTCACAAGGCCTATATAGAAGGGTTCTCTTGACCAATTCACCTCCGTAATGAAGAAACTCGACAAAGTATTTCTCCACTCATCGCCTGGCCTCTAACAAGGGAATAAACCACTCAGACTTTCCCCAAAGTCCAAAACCCAACTACTCAACAAGTTGAACACAACCATATTTCAATCCCTCTTCCCAACATCCTCAATGTTACTTGATGTATTCGAAATAACAGGCATGCATAGGCTAGCAAATTGTGTATACTATATGACTTTCTTGCCACCCTCCAAGAGTCCCTTAACTAGGCGTTAGAGAACTTTCGAGGTCTAAAATGGGCCTCCTAAAAAAAATGTACAACCAAAATAAACTTTATAAGGACTGATAGGATTCAATATGATGATGTCAACCTTGAGGGAATCACCATTTCTGGGGTAAAAAAGTAAAAGGAATAAAAAATAATAATATAATAAAACTACATTTTGAACTTGTATTTCCAACTTAGATCCCTAAGGTTTGACTCATATTTCTAGAAGGAGTACTCATTGGATGTAAAATTTGATTCTTCATCCAATGAGTACCCATTTTTGATACTTTCGATGAACCTTGCTACATGAAAAATGAGAAATACATGAGAAAACGTGATTGCAATTATGTTTTTTCATGTATTTATTAATTTTCATGAAGAAGTGTCCATCAAGAGTATGTAACATCAGTACTCCTTGGATGGGGAATCAAATTTTGCATCCACCAAGTCCTCCCACTAAAAATTTGAGTAAATCCATAGAGAGATAAGCTGAAAATATGAGTTGGAAAAGTAGATTTTTATTTTTTCCCTAAAAAAGTTGATGATGTAATCCAATATTATTTAATTATTTCCACTATTTTTTTATATCTTCCTTAGTAGGAACATTTTAAAACTCAAAATTTCCATAATGAATAAAAATTATCATAGGAATACCCTCTCTAGTTTTTTACTTTTGCATGTCTCACGAATTTTATATACGACCAACTACCTTGCTGCCATTTGCTTTAATTGCCATCATGACTTGTTACGACCTCCCTTGGAAGTCTCACTTCCCTTCCTCTGACACTAAATGTGCCTTGTTCTATCGGCCCATATGGGTTTATTTTAATTATTAATTGAATTAATTGGTTTTATATAAATTATTTTAAAATTAAATGAACATATATATATAATGTGACACTCATAAACACAATAATTTTTTTTTTACTTACTACGATAAAGTTTAACCCTTATACCAAAGTTAAACTTACCATAATTTTGTAACTCATGTAAAACAATCGACAATTGTCGTTTAAGCTACCATCTTACATGTGCACACCCATCCCATAGGATTAGGTGTCAACATTCCCCCCTTTAATTCGAAGGGATGTTGGTGAGTCCAAGCATCGATTTGAACTTTTCAAACTTTTCTCTTCCAAGTGCTTTGGTGAAGATGTCAGCAGTTTGCTCATTTGTGGAACAATGATGTAGATGGATGGTTTTGGCTTGAACATGATGTCGAATTAGATGGTACTTTGTATTGATATGCTTTGTTCGATCATGGAACTTTGGGTTCTTGGCCAACTTTATTGCAGAAGTGTTGTCGATCATGAGTGGTGTGGAATACATTTGTTTCATCTGCAAATCTTCCAGGATTTTCCGAAGCCACACAATTTCCTTTGTTGCTTCAGCTGCTGCCACATATTCTGCCTCGGTCGTGGAATCTGCTGGAACTGACTGTTTGCGTGATCTCCATGAGACAGCTCCTGATCCAAGACTCATGGTGTAACCTGTAGTAGACACCCCTGTTTCTTTGTCGCCATCAAAGTCTGAATCAGATTATCCGATCAAGCTAAAGTCGCCTACCTGTGTATATTTGAGTCCAAAGTCTTGAGTCCCCTTCAAGTACCTTAACACTCTTTTTGCAGCAGACCAATTTCCTTCACAAGGCTTTTGCATGAACCTTGAGAGGATTCCAACAACAAATGAAATGTCAGGTCTGGTGGTGGTCAGATAGATAAGACTTCCTATAAGCTGTCTATACTTAGTTGCATCCTCAAATTCCGCCCCTCCATATATGTAACACTCTGTCATATTACAATACTGCCTACAACTGGTTCAACTTTTAATACGCTCCCATTCCCATGCACTGTCCATATTATAACACACATTCATATTACGCTGTCACCGCTCCCATTCCCACACCCTGTCCATATTATAATACACATTCATATTACGCTGTCACCGCTCTCCATAATACGCTGTCATCGCTCTCCATATATACGCCATCCATATTATAATACCATACTGCCCTCCCATTTCATAATACCGCCCTCCCATAACATTCCATACCGCCCTCCCATTTCATAATACCACCCTCCCATAACATTCCATATCTCCCTCCCATTTCATAATACTACGTCCCATACAAATTTTTTTCTCCAAACAAAAAAAAAATACATATAATTTTTTTGGTGCAGAATTCAGTTTTTAGCAAAGATTTTTTTTTTGTCCTTTTAAATTCAGTATATTCTCCAGCAAAGAGTTTTTTTCCCCTTTAATTGAGCAAATTTCCATAGTTGAAAGTTTTCTAGAAGAATTTTTTCCTCTTCAAAAGAATTTTTTCCAGCAAACTAATGCATTCTCTCATATCCATTGTTGGGGTGGTTCTCTCCGACAAAGAGAACTATCTTGAATGGTCTCGGAAGATTAGACACACACTCATTTTTAATGAGTTGTGGAGAGGAATCTGTGAAGGACAAGAAGGAAATCCACCAGCAAAGCCCACTTCAGACAAAGAGCTCGCCATTTGGGAAAACAAGAACTGCAAGGCCTATGCCTTGATTACATCTTTCGTAAATGAAGAGGTGAGTCACCACATTTCATCATTCTCAAATGCCTATGATTCCTTGAGCAAGCTAAAATAACTCTATGACTCACATTCGGAATTAGAAAATGTTCAATTGATGATTAAGTTGTTCAGTCTTGAAATGAAGAATGATGATCCCCTTGCTTTAGCTTCAGAAGTTAGATCCATCATGCATGATATTGAAAGCACTGGTGTAAAAATGGACATATCTCTCATAGCATATGTTAAGGCATTATATCCGACTTACTCACATTATCTTGAGTCTTTGCAAGCAAGTGGGAACCTTGAGCATATCACCTTTGATATACTTGAGAAAAATTTTGCAGAAAGAGAGAAAGATTTTGCGAAGATGACAGTCCCTTCATCTTCCGAAGAGGCTGCATACTTGGCACATAGAGAAAAGAGTCATGCTCCATATTCATCCAGAGGAAGAGGTGGCAGAAGAGGAAGAGGAAGAAGAAACTTCACAGAACGGTTTTATATATGCCAGCCCAACAATGGGACGGAATGTGTTGCATATGCATCGTGGAGGCGGACTGAATATGAACAGGCGGACAACATGTATGAAGGCATATTACAATACAAAATGGTATGCACTATAATGGTGGTGGCGTCGTATTGTTTCAGAAAAAAAAGCTGAATATACAGGGAGGCAGTATATGGTGAGACAGACAGCGAGTATTGTAAATAACCATACGATGTATTATATATGTGAAGGTGGTATGGAATGTATGAAGGGTGGTATGGAGGGGCGAACAGTGGTGTTATATATAACAAACCAGTGAATGCAGGAGTCGAGGAGTCGAGGGTATATATGATTGTATTGATATATGGACAGCGTTGTATTGAAAATAGAAAGGCGGTATTATATGTGAAAGACAGCGTGGTAATGAGGCGGTAATGAGCCAATAGACAGCAGCGTAATATGGATATGAATAATGGGCAAGCGCTGTGCATTGTAAGGTGTGCAAGCGCACAGTAGACAGCAAGTGCCATGGACCTTGTAATATGGGCATATTGTAATATGAATAATGGGCAAGCGCTGTGCGTTGTAAGGTGTGAAAGCACACAGTAGACAGCAAGCACCACGGACCTTGTAATATGGGTGTATTGTAATATGGTTATTATCATATGAATGAACAATCTTTACAACCGTGACAGCGTATAAGTGAAGAGGGCAGCGTATTACATATATGGATAGAGAGCATTGTATCAGTGGAACGGTGTATTACATATGTGACAGACAGAACATTGTATGAATGGAAGGAATGGCGTGAGGGAAGTGTGAGGGGGTAAGGGAGTGTGGAAGAACATAGGGAGATAACGTTGGAGAGAGGGGGGCCGAGAGGCCGTTACAAAATTTAGGAATGGGATCTTTGTAGGACTGCAGAGGGGGTTGCAATTTGCAGAATATTTAGGAGCTGCAGGAGCTGCAAATGTCAGAGCTATGTAGAGGAAAAAAAAATGCAGAATAACAGTATAGAAATAAGTAGGAGCAGCAAAAACTATTATTAAAAACTGACTGAGCAAAGGAGAGGGAGTTACACCACAGGCAGAAATGCAAATAGTGGGACTGGCTCTGATACCATGTCAAACCGGGAGGTAACTCCTCAAATTAGAATGTGTATTAGCTGAAGAATGCATATGTATTTATACATGGAGGTGAGGCTATTGGGATTCATCTCCCAATGACTCTTGGCCTTCCTTATTTCCTAATATTAAATAATATACAATATTACATGTGCACACCCATCCCATAGGATTAGGTGTCAACACTACCAATGAGGCCACAATGGCACGTTAACAACTAAATGTAAGTGTACTGGCAATTAACTGTTATGAAAACTAGATATCTTTTCATGCGATCTGTTGTGAACTTCAATGATATTTGTTGCATATCCACCGTAGAATGATGATAGATCTATGACTGGAAATTTAGGTCACAACAGAGAAACTCCACTGTTAACCCGTGGCACCATCCAGATTCTAGAGCTAGGGGGCAAGCGGAGGACATAATAGCCTCCGTTGATGGTTGTGAGGACAACAGCTAGGAAGACTGGTAATTCTAGATAAGTATTTTTAAGTGAAATAAGTATTTGCATTACTGAATTTTCCAAGGTCTAGCATAGTAAAGATAACGGGTGGTTTTGTTTTAGCATTCGGTTCTTTGTTATGCCATTATGCAAGTGATTATTAAGTTTTATTTTTTGTTATGCGAAAAGCAAATAAAAACAAAGAATTTGACTTATGATAGTATCTGTTCCTTCCTACATTAGATAAATGGTAAAAATTGTAGTAGTAACATACTGTTCTAATAGAAATGTATTTTATAGCCTGTAGAAGGCATAAAAAGTGTTACAAAAGAAATAAATAAAATCCAGTATTATACAGAAAGCAGAACAGTAAATAAGAGAGAATTAGTCGGATTAAACAATGCATATGCGCTGCTATATTTATTTTTAAAAGATATGGTTTATAGCCAAACTTTCAGATGGAAGAATCGAACCCTTAAAGGAAAATAAAACAAGATATTTGTTGTGGCCACATCATTAAACATTTCGTTCCATTCCTCATGAAGCTTAGAATGGAAACAACTAGGAAATAATAGAGCATCTGAGGAATTTAAGGACGAAACCCTAGCGGTATAAAAGAATATGACAGATTTCCTTGTGTAAAGCATTAATATAACTGTTAATAATATGAAAACCTAAACGAGTTGTTTGATAAAAAAAAATTTGATTCAAACATTCACAACAAGATAGTTATAAGAGGTAGGCGAAGTATAGAACAAACTATAATGCAAAAATTACAGTAAATCATAAACGTCAAAACTCTGTTTCAGCAGACCTTATGGGCCAAACTTAAACTTTGAAAACCTTTACTCATTATGAGCGAGAGCAGTATAAGAATCCCTGGTTTGTAAAACCAACCACGGAAAAAACCCTCAAAAATATTACATGTAAATCTGTACAGATATCGCCTCTTAAAAATAGTGCTAAAAAAAACAGTAAACCCTAGTTGAGTTGGGCAAAGCCCCATAGAAAAATAATTTTTCAGCTGGAAGTCAAAACCCTAGGATGGTCGACGGAGAAAATCACGGAAGAGGGTAGATACCCCTGAAAGAGCTACGTACCTGTTAGAGTCGAACGAGGTTAGCCGAAACCTTTGCAGAATGAATCATCCAAGGTATGATGAGTTGAGGGGTGGGACCCCTTTACTTGTAACAAAAACAAACAATCGGACGCTAAGTTAAGTAACTCAGTCAGGACTTAAAAAAAAAAAAAAAAAACTCGCATATTATCTAACACTATTGAAAAATTCCGTAGGAGAATTACTTGACAGAAAGTAAATTCGTCGCGGCCACCTCCTGGTATTGATTGAGATGAGGGTTAGAACTCCTATCGTTCTGAAGAAGAGTAACAGAGGTAAAATCTGTGCTACAAACCCGAATCTGTAGAGTTACCCTATGGAAGCGGTCTTACCTCCAGTCTTGCCGTGGAATCTTGGCCCATTGCGAATTATGCTACGGAGCCAGATGATGAAATGAGAAACTGGTAGTGTTCTTAGGTTCGGTATCCTGACAGAGTAAAACAAGCGATGTAAATCGACTCTGAAGAAATTTTCACCTCGAAACCAAAGATAAACGTAAAACAAATGCGCAGAGAAGATAGACTATACCATAGCATTAGTAATGAGGTTTACATGGGCACACGCGCTTGATATATAGACTCATGACAGAGTCTACAATGCGAGGATGCCAAATGTGAGAGAGAGCACCGAGAAACCAAAGGAAAACAAAGAGAAAATCATTTAACTCATTGCTCACTGGCAGTGAATGCCGGAATGGCAGAGAATCTGAGGGAAATCCTCCCAGCTGTGCCAAGGCAGGAAAGCCCAGATCTGCCAGAAGTAAATGGCACTGACAGCCAGACCAGTGTAGAGTGGAGGTAATTCCATGTGGAGCACTACTCAACCCAAGAGCCATGAAACACGTTTTCACCATAAATACAGTAGTTAATTCAGTGTACAAGCCGAGTTCAATTGTAAAGCCGCCAAAACTTACACATCAGTCGAGCCATAAGAAAATAAACCTCAAACATTTTCCACTTCGACCATGGGTGTAAAGTTTGAATACATATATGAATAACCAAATCTATCCAATGCACAGAGGATTGAAGCAAATAATTAAAATGCGCTCTAACTTCAAGTCGAGGTGGCGAAATAACAATGATATAAAAATGTTTCTGCACTATTTACATATCATGGCTTAGGCATGCGTATAGTTTTAACAAAAAAATATAAGTGTTGGCTGTAATAGTTGTTAAATGAATATTTTGTTAAAATTTTATTTTATTATGGTAACATATGTAAGTGAAGTATGTGACAAATGATATATTAAGTAGTAAGAAAGATCAAATTTCTTGGAAACTGTTTTTCAAATTTTGCACTTTCAAGAGGCTTATATCTCAAGATATTCAATCTCTGTCATGCCACTATTGATATAAATTTATAATGGTATACTCAAACTTAGGCTTCTAGAATTTTTTTTGAATAAAAAATTATGTGAAAATAGATTTTTTGGAATAAAGAAAATTACCTTTAGTTGGAAAATTTTTAGAAATAAGGTATATTTTTCATCAAATTAAATTATATTCCTAATTTTGGTGGTGAGTCGGGTTTTTCTTTTTTTCTAAAAAGTAAGAAAGAAAAGTAGGATTAAAATGGAAAGGAACCATTTTTATGAGAAATTAGGATAAAAGAAAATTCTTTAGATTATATGAAGATATTTTTTTATGATGTGTGATTCTCTTCGTGCTCAACCTACAATTAAAAAATTGCACCGCAAAATATTTAATCCCTCTCATACACACCACCAAATTGGTGTATGAGACCCCCTTGTTTGTGGGAGAAGGGACCAACCTCATAAATTTGAGGTACCCCCTTGTTTGTGGGAGAAGGAACCAACCTCATAAATTTTACTATCAAGTTTACAATGACATGCATACTCTACCCCCCTCTATTCTCTAACACCCTCTAGTTTTGAACCCATGACCTCTTAGGAAGAAACTCATTCTCTTATCCACTAGGCCACTCAATGTATTATCTACCTTGAATGTAATATTTGAAACTTGGATTATGTAAACTACACAACTTAAATTTTCATTTTCAACAAATATTTGTTAGATTTTAGACTAAATTAACTTCTTAATATATTTGGAAAATTACTAAACTGTAATGATTATCAATGTTTTTGGAATTCCAAATATCAATCTAATATTAATAATTGAATTCATTTGACATTTTAATTTGATTATAAAGTAATATAATTATTTTATTTTCAATTACTTCTTCTTTATAAGCATTGAAATATTTTGATATAACCAACTTTTATATATATATATGTGTCTGTTCTCTCTATTAGGCAATATGGATATTTAAAGAATTTATTTTTCTTATATTGAAATATCTAGAAGGAAAATATAAGATTTTTTTTAATTACTTTATCATTATAAATAGAAATAGTTATTTGTGGCTCCTATCGTGAACATGATTATTTTTACTATGCCTACTTGATACTATTTGAAAGAAATGTAGTAAATATATTTCACTTTTAATATTAAAGTATTAAACAAAATATTTTAATGTCTATGTTAAAAAATATAATTTTATACCAACTTTCCATAAATAAAATACTAAAAAGTTAATTAAAAATAAAATAAAATAAATCTAGTTCAGTTATAAATATTTGAATATAAGTCTAAATAAAATGTCTAAATATATATTAACTAATATATATGTGTATATATAAAATGTCTAAACGATGAACCAATTAAAATATTTTAATACTAAGAAAAAATTAAAAGTAAAATATTTTAGTTCATTTCTGATAAAGAGAAAAATTTCCAATATCTCTCACTAATTAGTAGATCGATAATTAATATTTACTAATACCGATATACATAATTATTATACTGATAAAAAAAAATCGATATTTATAACAAAATTAATCTTAATTTTTATATTTTTTGAATTACAAATAACACAATCGACTTATATATACAATTATAATGTTGAATAATATTAAACATTTTATCATAAAAAAATATCCTAAAAGAAATGCACAAATCTGGAGAGGGAATTTTGTGTTTTGTTGATTTGGTGTAAAAATGAAAAAATAACATAACAAAAAACTTTCACTTAACTTTATTAATTCTGAGCTTCCATATCTTTTGTATGGAAGAAAGGAAAATATTATATATATATATATATATATATATATATATATATAATTTGATTTTTTTATATTTTCATTAAATATTAGAAATTTAGAAAACCATCTAAATATAAAAAATGTATTGTTTAAAAAAACATTTTATTAGTGAATAAAATTTGGCTGATATTTTAAGTTAATAAACAAATATATATTTGCATAGTGTAACTTTTATTAATATTATTATACAAAATTTCCATTGATATATTGAGAAATAAATTGTCAATCCTAGAGAGTTTAGCATGCCATTTTTCTTATTTATGTCTTTTATAAATCATTATTTCTATTCCTATGTACACCTTTGATTCCCTTATCTATTTGCGATATTTTGGGTTTAATTTAAATTGAATCTCCCCAAAAAATATAAATAGTTGATATAATATTTCAACTACACCTAAAACTAAGAGATGTGTTAGTTTTAAACTAAATTTATCAAATTAAGTCAGTAACAACCAAACTAACAATCAAATATATGATGAGGATATATATATATATATATATATATATATATATGAGAAATTATGGTATTTAGTTCCAAGGTACAATATCTTGAAGAAGGATCATGAAAGGAATTTAAAAATTTACATCAAGTCTCCTACAATTACTCCTACAGTGTTGATACATAATGCAAAAATTTCTACTACTATAGACTCGACAGAACTAAACACAAAAAAAAAAAAAAAATTGTAGTATGAAAACATAGCTTATAAGTTATGGAGGAGCGTCGATGGACATCTTATTCGAGGGGCCACCAAGGGCACTAATAAATTTGATTCAATTTTCATTTGAATTTATGTGATAGTGCAAGTCTGCAAGTTGACGAAAGACCCCATCAAGCTCATCTTACAACTGATTTATCCTAGGTTGGTGAATTTGATCTTCGTTTTTCAAGAAGAGAATATTGGCAAACATTTGAAAACACTATTGGTGAAGGTCATTGATCTCATCATGACTGTCGACCGGGGGGGCAGGGGGGTGGTGTTTAGTGAAGAGATTATCAGGGATGGAGAATACAAAGGGAGAGGAGGAAGTGTCTTTGTTCCCCATTATGATCCTGAGCCCAAAGTTGCGAAGAAAAACATGCACACCTATAGTGGAGTAAATAGTTTGACAGGGGAGGCCCCTGACACATGAAATCCTAGAGTGTTGTAGCACCATAAAAGAGATCCACAAGGAGAAAGAGACAAACCATACCAACTAAATAAAGAATGCAAAATAGAAAAGAAATCACCATATAATAAATACCTCTATAGAAAGTGCCCGATTAGAGGCATGAGGGATAATTTCGGAAAAGAGGAACCATGTAGATGACCCCCTTTTTCCACTAGAATTGCTACAATATATGCACAGGGTGACAGAGAAATCTTTCGGGTAGAATTGGAAACAACTATAGATGAAATTAAAACTTCCAAGTTAACATCGTGTGGAGTGTTTGTACTACTACTTCATCCAAGAGTAAGTTATGCCAATGATTTTCAGAAATGAAGGAGGGACTAGAGTTAGAAAAGACAAAGAGAATTCCAAGTTTGTACCATTGAAGAGAAGAAGGCTAAGTGAACTTCCTAGCATTTTGTAGGAGGTTCCCAAACTTGGATGAAATCTTTAAAAAAAAGAAAATGAAGGAAAGAAATATCCACTAGACTGAATATAGGACACTGCAACTCAAATTGGTACAATATCGAGCCAACCCCTGAATTGTTATCATGATATCAGCCACCATGAATGCAAATTAAAATTCACTGAGATCTTTCGCTTCAAGGAGCGACATCGATGTGGGATTCATATATTTTACCCATTTTTTAGCCATGAAGCTTGGTACCAAGATGAGGCAGGAAGAGTAGAGGAGTCTGGATTCAATCCACTCTGCACGCATTAAGTAAATGAGCTCATGGCATTCATCCCCACACGTTTCCACCTCATACAATGTGACAAATTCCCAACGCCATTTGTGAGTCACCAGATTTCTTACAAAGAAGGGAAGCATCAAATGTAGAAGAGGGGTGCATATACAATCCTTCATAGCATGATACTTATACTAATTTATTCCATCAATCCAAAAAAGAAAGGTGGGTCTAGTAACATCCTTTGAATTTTCCATGGGATAACTTTCTGACCTAGTGATATATTATTCACATTTTCATGCTTGAAGGAAGCACACTTTATTTTCTTCAATGCCTCCTTTGTTTAATAAATGTGAAGGATGTGAAAATAATAATTTTGTGAGAATGACTTGAGGATGCTATTAATTTTATGAAGGAGAAGGGAGTGGACCTTATTCCATGGAAGAGAACCCATTTGAAGGTGTTGGATTATGATGAGTGAATCCCCCAAGATAATTATGGAAGAGATATCATGATATTTCGCTAACTGAAGGCCAAGATGATATACATACATTTGTGCAAGACTGTTCATTTTTTGGCCAACCTCCAGGCATAGTTTACTTCTTGTGCTCCATTGGGATTTAAGATAATCCCTCCCCCTCTTTCCACCCCTATGAAGAATATCAAATATTAACTAAAGAAAATGTAAAATTTGATATTTCCAAATACCTTCCCTTAATAAACACATGATCAAGTATCTAATTGAGTTTTCATCTACATGTTTATCCTTTTTCAAATATCTTAGATTGAGCCTATATCACAACCATCCATGGTGATTCTATGGACATATTCCCTTATACCAAAATGCATAGCAAACTATCGTATTTACCATTTATATCTAACCATTGAATGTGTCCAATGTCAACCTTCATCTAATTATGAATTTTTATTATCTTTAATTATTCTATTTTTTAATAAATGTCTATAAACACAATAATGAATTTATCCATATTTTTTTTAGCAATCATTGTGGAAGAGAAATAAGCATGTAAAATAAGGGAGGAAGGAAAAATCCAGCCCAATGGATCTAACATGAGAAATTCCTCCTCTCCCATTCTCGTTCTAGCAGATTCACTTAACGACCCTGATCTACAAGAGCCGTTGGCATGAGAGTAGCCACAGGGTTAACAATTAAGTCTCGTTTCTTTAACCAAACTCAAGACCATGTGTCATTGTTGTCTCTTTCAAACTATCCTCGTTTGTATGGATGTGTTGTGAGAGTTTTGGTAACTAGCTGGCAGGAACAGACATCACCCATTTTTATGACAGAGACGGACATCATTGATTTTTATGACACGGAAAAAATGGTTTAACAACCTGGCAAATACGTCTAGAAAGAAACTTCGATAGTTTAGTGGTAGTTAAGTAAAAAAAACAAATGGAATCTGCTAGTTAAGTAATTTCTCTGATAGTTAATTTAGAGGAAACCGAGGAATTTCTCAGTACCAATCCATCCTCGTAAGCACTAAGATGGCCAGATACATTTATTAAAACATTAACAATTCATTTCTATCACCACAAACTCAGAGAAGTTATTGAAATAGAGAAAAAATATAGTTCATTGAATAGGGATGATGAGTGGAAGATTAGTAGGTGTTAGATCCCTTTGCTCTATTTCTAGTTTTCATGGTTTTGGTTCGATTTTTAATATGTTAATTTATTCGGCATTAGTTACTTATTTTGATCATTTTTATATTATTTAAAAATTTATTTATTTCTTTCGTGTGTGTGTCTATATATATATATATATATTACAATTTTTTTTTTCTATTTTTTATATTAATCTATTAAAATTGTTATAATGGGTAATAAAAGTTGTTAAAAAAATTATAATTAAAACTTAAAAGTTTTGATTAGTATTAATTTTTTGGTTGATCCTCTTGGTTGTTTGTTTAGTATATTGTGTTATATTTTTTTATGATTTAATTTATATTTTATCACTATGTTTAATTTTAACTTTTGAATTGTTTTCATTTAACTCTTTTAGTTTGTTTTTTCTTTATTTGTTAATTAAAAAAAAATTGTAAATATTATTTTCTCAAAGTCAATTTTAATTATTTTATATTTTCCTATTATCTTAGGGTTTTGACTGTTTCCATCTCTACACTATATATATTTATCTAAAGGATCATCCAAATCCTCATTCTCGTGATTATGAACTACATTTGGTAGTTTGAAATGTGTGGGTTCTCTAATTTTCTCTGTGATTGCGTGGAAAATTTATAACTTACTATGATATGGATTAGAAAATTTTACACTCTCAAATATAGAAAAAATATTTTCATCCACCAAAACATATAAAAAGGGTCATTGTGTTCAGTTAATATTAATTATATCTCATATTTTTCTAATACTATATTGAAAAAATCAATTTATCTAAATTATAATTTAAATTTATGACAATTTTTATTTTATAATGCTATTATTATTTATATTATTTATATTAATATCTTGCTTTTATATTGCAATATTTTATAATAAATCATCACAAAAAAATAAAAATTACACAATTTACTATCAATTTTATATATGCTCTTATATAATTAATCAATATCATTATGTTGAAAATATATCTTCACAATTTATATAATTAGATTCATTTTACTCAAAAAAAAATATTTAAGAGAAAACGAGATATTGTCACATAAATTTTATATATATTTAAAAATATAGATTTTCTCATTGCTTTTTTGTTTTTCATATTTTCTGTGACTCTCCAAGCTTGACGGGTGGCTTGAGAAATCATGACCCAGAGACATTTAAGTTATCAAAGCCACATAGAGATCACACCCAAAGTGAGCAAGCCTTTAACTAACTTAATTTTTTTAGCATCCCATCTAAGTTATCAAAGCCACATAGAGATCGTACCCAAACTGAGCAAACCTTTAACTAACTTAATTTTTTTAGCATCCCCTAGCACACAGCTAAATCACCTTGCTAACTAGATCCATCCTCAAAATTTATGCTAATAAAACTTCACATATATTTTATCATTATTTAATAATATAAAAATTAAATATATAAAAATTAAACTAAATTTAAATTATTTATTATTCATTAATCTCATATAAAATAATCTCATGACACGATCAATAAATTAAATAGTAAATCCTATGATAAATGCATGGCTTCAATAAATGCTTTCTTCTTTCTTTTACATCCAATTCCTTTGAATGATTTTTGGGTTTACGTACGTTTAACCATCATTTATTCTAAAGGTGTTGGATTTTTCTTCTCTTCATTTCTTATTTAGGGTTCTCATGGATAATAAGTTTCATCTCAATAATATGAATCGATCACATAAGTGGAATTTCACTGTCAAATACAACACGGTTGTATCTTATACACATTATCTCATCATAAGCATGTAGCATTTTTAAATTTACTTTGAACACATTAATTTCCTTCCTCGAAGGCATTAATCTAGTCTAAATATAAATATTTGTAGCTTCAAGTGTAATGGGAGTATCTGTAAGTTTAAACCTTCAATTTAAAAATAAATGAATAAAGTTATCATATAGTAAATGTATAATGTTTATATATTTATATTTTATTTTTAAAATATTATATTAAATATATTTTAAGGATTTTTTAATTAGTAATTGTTGTAATGTGACTTTTATGAAAAATAAGATATTTAAGATTTAAATACCTTGGTTGTGACTTGGTTTATAGATTGGAGAACAAGTGGTAAACTTTCATAAATTTACTAGTAATTATGTCATATATCAAGCAAGTTGTGAGTTATTTTCATATAAAAGAAAAGAAAAAAAGAAAAGAAAGAACAATTCAAATTAATTTAAAACTTATAGAAAATATATATTATTAATAGTATTTTAGTAAAAAATGATTAATTATCTAATTTAACATTAACATAAAACAACAAGTCATCTAAAAAGAAGAAATAAAATTTAATGAAGTTTTGTATCTTTATTCACTTATAGGTTCACAAAGGAATTTAGATGTTCAAAATCCATAGTCACATGTATAGCTAGGAAAATTTTTATCGATCAGAAGGTCATGAAGGTTCTACATAAACTGGAGGATATATTGGGTATATAATTTAAAGAAGCATGGGTTTGAAAGGCATGAGGAAAACCCATGAATAGAAAAATAAGATTTAAGTGTGCAAAATATTGTGTGATCGATTTGAAATTGGATAGATGAAATCATTAAAGTAATTTTAAAATGTTTGTTTTTACTATAATTTGGAGGATATATTCAATATATAATTTAGAGAAGCATGGGTTTGAAAAGCATGAGGAAAACCCATGAATGGAAAAATAAGATTTAAGTTTGTAAATTATTGTGTGGTCGATTTGAAATTGGATAGATGAAATCATTAAAGTAATTTTAAAATGTTCGTTTTTACTATAATTTGGAGGATATATTCAATATTTAATTTAGAGAAGCATGGGTTTAATAACATCAAATCATACATTCCATTGTGAAGGATACCATGAAACCACCATTGAAAGAAAATGTTGTAGTGTGAATTTTTTTCTTTTCAGTTTTATAAATTTATTATATATACATAGATTTTTTATTTGACTTTCATCATCTTTAATTTTATTTATATTATACGAAATAGAGTGAAAACTTATATTGTATTGATTTTTCATATAACAAAAAATTACTCCGCATTTTGTTTTTTCTAAGTTAAGCTACTTCTATTATATCATATTGAACAGAAAATTACATGTCTCTTCCTGTGGATTTGACAAGTCCAATCCATAGGGAAGTTTCAACAATTTTCCACCAGAAGTTGGACTGCCCTAGACGGGGAAACCAGTCCTCAAAAACCAGAGAGTAACTGCTGCCCGAACCAGGAATTCAAGAGATTTAATTTCCAAAATAGAACACAAGTAACAAAGTAGAAAATTCCAAAACATGAGCATGCTAGCGAATATTAAAAAACTGAAACTAAGGTGTACTTGCATTATTTTTGCTAGAGGTAATAACTTCTTCCTCAATTCTGCATACGTAGAACCCGTCATTCGTTTCCTTGCTCGGCACGTGGCGAGAAGATTGAGGACGTGGCGACGCTAGAGAGTCATGCTTAGTCGAGGAGGCAACTTGCAAACTTGATTGTCTCGTCTTGTTTTTGGCCCCATGGTCGGAGGTGCTACCTTCACTGTTGCCTGAGCTGTCACTGGAGTCCTTACTACCACTGGAGGTGCTTTGCACTGGGAGAGCCTTCATCTTGCGTGGGATGAGATCAAGCTCAGGAGGAATGGTAGATTTACGTGGCCTCTTCTTGCTACAGGAGATGGAGGGAGTCAAAGAAGCAGCAGGGATCTGCAGAGAGAGTTGGGTAGTCAAGTTGACAGGGGGATTCCTTTCATGCTCATTCCAACCAACTAAGAGGTTTAGGTCATGGCCTTGGGAGAGCGAAAGTGGAGGAATGGAAGGCTGGCCACCGCACCCAGCCCTTCTGCACCTCATTCTGTGGTGCTGAGGCATCATCGTCCGAGGAGCCGAGAGGACCAGGAGGGAGCCGTAGAGAACACCAGGGAAGAAAAACTTCCAGAAGGAAGGCTAAGGCTGGTCGAATGAGGACCTTGCACCAGAGGTGGAGGGAAATTCAAAAAAAAATGCACTCAGAGCCGAAGTGAGGACGAATGAGCAGAGGTGACTGGCTTAATGGCCATGTCGTGCGACCTTAATGAGTTGCAGAGCTGGTACATCGGGATCAAGGTGGTAGAGGTCAAGTTAATGACTCCCTCACGCCAGCATTTATCGCAGTCCTTCTTTCCATATGCGGTCACATGGAGCATCCAAGTGTCCCTCCACATGGCTGCTCGGTGGCGCATGAGATCACTAGCGGGCACCCGCATCCGGGGAATTACTCCACCTTAATTTTCATCTTGGACATCATTTATATGAAACATAGAAGAATATTATTAAAAAGTAACACATACAACTCTCATATCATTCAAAATATGAAAACATTGTCTTAAACTTCATCATTTTTAACTTCCATATATTTGTAAGAAGCAAAGGATAATTTTCTTAGAAGGTCACATATGCAAATCTTAACAAAGGAGAATTTCTTTGTGAAATCATATATACACAAAATTTTAGACTGAAAATATTTTGTGAAAAGTAACTTATACAATTTCCATATTTTTATTATTTTTATATATTTTGAAGAAATATATTCTATATTTTCATTCAATAATATTATAAAAAATTAATCTTAAATTTTAAAATACAATTTAATTATAATTTTGGAAATTTAATAAAAATTTTAACGTATATTTTTATAACTATTTATATATATTACAATTACTATAATGTTATATAATTTTAAGATATAATGTTATAGAAATTTCATATAACATATATATAATTTTCTATTTATAAAATTGTATTAAAATATTTTTTTAATTAAATGTTTTACATGATGTTCATTTATATTAAAATATAGTTTTTGGTTTTTTCTAAAAGGGTATCTGAATTCCTGATTGAAGTAATGTGCTTCTTGAGAAAATTGAGAGATTGAAGGTTCAAATCTCCTGGTTGCAACCTAATTTACATAGAGGAGGACATGCCATAGACCCTCATAATTTGACATGTTTATTTTTTTATATAAGGAAAAGTTAATGAATGAATTTTTGGAATGCATAAATAGTTATTTTTTGGGTGAAACATTATTTTTTGGGTGGATGTCTTATTTTCTTAGATACATTTCTATATAACTCTTCAACCCAATATTTTACTAAAGTGATATTTTTTAACTCTTATGTCATGTAGAATCTACTTGAACATTTTTATGACATCTTTTTAAATATTTTGTATGCACTCTTATTGAATGGAGGTTCTAATTGATAAAAGTGTATCTTGCAATTCTGTATGGAAACCAAAATACACTAAGATCTGACTACAAAGACTGAGGTTGGGGGTTAGGACTTATGTCGAGGTCCGGCTAGTATAGGGTAAGGTCTATAATAATAATTCCAAATGTGTTTGGGAGGTTGATATATTCCTTGTCTCGACTACAATTCCTTTCCTCCAAGAGTCGAGATTCAAAATTCTCCATGATTAACTCAATACGTAGTTTCTTTGTTTTTCTTTTGTTTTTGGCCTCCCAAAATTTTTCCCAAAGTTGTTTCTACCTTCGAGCTCTTTTGAGACCTTGCACTTGAACTCTACACACAAGCTTCATCTTTTCCTTTCCTTGTGTGAGCTCAATGAATTGATTTTTTATGCAAAATCAATTTAAATAACACATAGGTATTCTTGCAGGACTCATTTTCAATCTCTAATACATAGAGGATATTGGGTAACATTCAACTTCTATTACCATTTAGAACAAGAATATTTACAGGGGATTTACAGTGGTTGTTGTTTGAGATTTTTCTATGAGCCTCTCCCTCCTTCTCGATTTAATATTCTCTAATTCATGTGATATCCCCCCTAATGTCATGAAAAAACCTTGCACATATTCAATTTTGTTGCCTCGGAAATATTTCAAGGAAAAAATATAGGTGGGACATCTATCTATTAACCTAAAACTACCTAACACCTAAGCTTAGTATTTGTCATTTTTCACAAAGGCCCAATTAGCCACAAAACCAACTCATCCAAAATACCTTAAAAACCTAATATTCTTGATTCTTTCTAGAGTCAAGACACTTGGACTTACATAAAAATTCCTAATTCCATTTTGTACAAAATTACATTGGGAAACCCATTTGGATCAAGGAAAAATGATTTTCTCGGGACTTAATGCTCATACTTCACATCGAACAAGAAAAAAGTAGATATAGAATGAATTAATCAATAAATTAACAATAAAAAAACCCAAAATGATAATAAAACAATATTGTACTCATAGAACATGATAGACTAAGAGTATAGAAAATAGTAAAGAAGTTTAGAAATAAAGAATTCACAACCTATCTAAAAACATGGATAAAATGTTATGCCTTCATAGGTGACAGCCAAACATCACTTAAGATTTGAATTCATTGAAAATGAAAAGATAAATGAAATAAATATTTTACAAAGGTATTAATAATAAAATAAAAATTTTATTAAAATAAAATTTTATTTTAAAATTTAGTTACACTTTAAGAATATGATAATAAAGATATCATTTATTTATAGCAAGTATTCCATTTATTATTAATTTATAACTAATTAATGTTTTGAAAACTTATAAATGTCGTTGAAATTTTAACTAGCCGGAGGAATCGCCCTGAAAATCATGAAAATTCCGGTAAGATTTTCAGAAAATCCGGCAGGATTTTTTCCAAATCCATGTTATAACTATCAAAGTTTAATATTTTGGGTGTCTTACAGGTTTTTGATGGTGCTGAATCCATTTCCAATGTTAAAATCAGGATTCAAGCACTGTTTGTGCAAGATTTTTTAAATTTTTTTGGCCCGGATTCCGGCCAATTTTGACCGTCCGGGCAATTCCTCTGGCTCGTTAGACAACGCCATTTTATAGTAAGAAATGTCGGTGAAATGTGAAAAAAATGGCATTTAGTGTCATCAAATTCATACTCGAAAAGCAACAATAATCAAAGTCATATATGATTTGTATGAATTTATTATGCCTTCGGTAGTTTTGAACATCTTCTTTACTTCAGGGCTGAAGGGCAGTGGACTGAATCATTTCGAAGAAGAATTCGGGGATCATTGAAAGGTTTTTTTCATTTTAGTGAATCATTTCTCCAGTGCTCGATCTTAAAATGCTGTCGGCATGGTGCATTTTCTTCATTCAATTATCTTAATGTACCATGGACGTGGTATCTCCAGTGTATCATTCTAGAAATTTATGACGTGTCAGTCGAAGGGCAGTTGCAATCAATAATAGAGAGTATCATTTTAGAAATTTATGGCGCGTCAAGGTAGTTTTGGAGCTTTTGTTCCACTTAGGGTTTAAGGGTAGTGGAATGAATAAAAGAGGATGCAGATTCGGGGATTACTCCAAGGTCATTTTCTTTTCGTGCAATGTAGTTTTGGAGCTTTTGTTCCACTTAGGGTTGAAGGGTAGTGGAATGAATAATAGAGAATGCAGATTCGGGGATTACTCAAAGGTCATTTTCTTCTAGTGAAACCCCTTTGTAGAGTGCGTTATCTGAAAATACGATGAGCGTCAACAGATTAAAGTGCTAAAAATTGTCTTATTTTCTTGGGTTTGTGAAAATATGTTTCATGATTTGATAGATAAAAATACAGTAGGGCTCTAATTTATAGAATTTTCAGTATGTCATAACAAGATTTATTTATTTATGCTTGTGATGATAGCGTATATTTGTTAAGCTTGGGGAATGGAGACTATCAATATGTTTTCTACTAATATACACAATATAAATTGCGGGGAAGTGAATATTAACAATACTATATGTAAAATACTAAGTTTAAGTTATTTTTGTTATATAAAATGGAGAGATAAAAGTTATACTATATTTTCACAAAAGAAATATTTAATGAAAGGGTAAATATATAATATTAAAAATAATTTAGATAGTGATGCACAAGTAACAACCCAACCTAAATGAGATTTTGATTTTTTTGGGATTTCAAAGAGGCGAAGTGAAAGAGGACACTATTTTTCTAATTTTTATGTAAAATGGAATGTAATATCCTGTTTTGGGGATATCTCTAAAACATAGAAAACTCTAACGAGAGATAGACTCGGAGGGAATTTACTAGATATTTCACCTCTGAAAAGAGGACGAGATTCACAGGCTACCTGGCCCTTTCCAGACTCTGTCTAAGAGTGAAAGATAAATGCACCAAGTGGTATAGAACTAGAACGCTCAAAAACAATAATAGTATAGCAGACATATAATATCATAGAAAGAGAATACGGAAAATACGGCAAATCATCCAGAAAACATAGAGAGGAAATGTTGAGCCATTTTATTAATCTGAGAAATATAATGGAGTACAATAGGCGATCAGAGTGATGGCACCTAATCTTGCTCAAGGCAAGTGAGAAAACACTCTTAGAGAATACCGGAAATGGCTGCTCTATGAACTACATCCCAGTTGCTGGAAAACTGTCGTGTAGCTGCTACTGCTGGAATGGACTGAAGACTAGGGGCTGATCCCCTTGTCAGAATAAGCTGAAAATCGGCAAACCTCCTCTCCTCAACAACTCGGACAAAATCCAGAAACCATACCAAAAATGGCCAACCCCTAAAATCACCAGAAAATGCCTCCCCAGTGAGTTATGTTGGCCTCCAAGGCTCTACGCAGAGGCTAGATGGAAATAGCTGAAACACTTCCTCCAACTCCACCAAAAGCCTCCTATGGGAAAAGGCTGACCCTCTGTTCAAAATCCCAGCTAAATCACTCGCAGAAACCCCAATCCGAAGCTCCTCCACAATGGAATATGTCCTCTCTCCTAGTGACTGCGCAGTCTCTATAAGCTCCAGCTCCGCAACAAACCCAAAGAATAAAATGACTCACAAAATGCTGAAAAACCAACCTTGCCCGAGCAGACACTCGAAGTCGCCCGGGGCTAAAGGCGAGATCTCCGACTGGAGACACTCAATGCACTCAACAGTGCTGCAGACAGGCTAAACAGCCAGCGTGCTCAAGAAGACAAATGTCTCACTCAAAATATCATCAACTCAAGAATGAATGAAATGAGGAAGCTCCTCCATCTTTTATAATGTTGGTTTCCCTCCAAAATCCAACATAGCCTCTCTCTCCTCCACATGCTCATCCTTCTCTGCGCAGAAGCTTGCAGAAGCTTCTAGAGTGTACGTCGACCCCCCTCCTCTACGTGGTGTTAGGCCCCCCTTGATTCCCACTTAAGTCACAACGTTGTGCTACCAGGTGGATGTATTATTTAACTGAAGTGAGTTAGACCCTCTTTACTCACTTTTTGTTTATGTACAAACTATAGACGACAAACTAAACAAAATCGAATATTCGAATTAGCTGTCACTAATTAGGAATATTACAGTCTGCCCCAGCAAAATGTTGCTTGTCCTCAAGCAACTGAAGTGATGGATGCTGCAAGATCTTCTCGCTCTCTTAAGTGGCATCCTCATCCGGCAAATTCTTCCACATCACTAAGAATTCCCGGACCGTCCTGCTCTGTAACCGCCTCTCCCTGGTATCAATAATGGCCCCCGGCTGCAACACCAAGTGCCCCTCATCATCTGTAGGTGGTAGCTCCTCTGTCACTGTAACCTACTACCCCAGCGCCTTCTTCAGGGATGATACATGGAAAATGTTGTGGATCTTGCTGCCTTGGGGTATCTCCAACTCGTATGCAACCTACCCAATCCTGCGTATCACCCTGTATGGCCCATAAAAGCGAGGCTTCATCTTCTCGTCTCCCTTCTGCTTAAGCGATTACTGTTGGTATGGCTGTAACCGTAGGTATACCAAGTCTCCTACCTAAAATTTCCTCTCCACCTGACCTCTGTCGGCATACAGCTTCTGCAAGTTCTGTGTTATAGCCATATTGTCCTTGAGAGCTCAGAGGATGTCCTGACTCTCTTGGATCCAAATCTTGGCTCTAGGAGCCTTGCTAGCACTGAACATCAAATCAAAAAAAGATAAAGGATGGTACCTGTTGTACATATTCCCTTCTCCATTTTAATTTTAGCCCCCGGGTCCTTTTAAATCCGTCTTCAGTATCTTTTGTGGTCAAAAACCTCCACGTCGCGCTCATTGCCATCTTCTCCGGCCCGAAATATACTGTCCAAATGATTAAAATCCGCATTTTAAGTTATATTGGACCGAAGCCCCCAAGTCTTAAGCCCCTCACCTCGTCGTTGTCATACGACCGGAGGCTGAAGACCGTAAGCCAAGAAGAAAAGGGGCCTATCATTTTAATAATCGGGCGCAATGGTGGTCGTCCGATCAAAGCCCAAATCAACGGAGCAGACACCTTTTATACGGCGGCCCCCGCATATGTACCCCGCGCGCCTGAAACAGGTGGTATTACCCCGCACCGCTCTCATTGAAACGACAGTATTTACCGCGGGGCAACGATCCCATACAAAAAGTGTCGCGTGTCCTTAGTACGGGTGGGAAACCACTTTCCTCCCGCGCGTTAAAGACTGTACCAGAGCCGGGCAGCGGAATTTATGTGGATCGTTGGATCTCCCGATCCCTACCCAACGGCGGAGACGTATCAGAACTGTCCGCCCGTTAACATGTGTTCGCCATGTCCTATGGCCCGCCACCGTGTCGTTTTCACCCACTCCCACTCGTTGACTCCGCCACGTCGTCCTCCTTCTCGTTCCCACGTACACCCATGTGTCGTGCCCCCATGTTTCCGTGGTGTCACCCCATCGTATATATATATATATATATATATATGCGCGTGTGTTTTCGACTATATTTCCCCATTTTATTTATTTCCCCCGCGACCTAACTGTTTTACGCACTGTGCCTGTTAACTCCATATCTCCATCGCTCTTCTTCTGCCACCCTGTGTATTTCCGGCCCCTGTTCATATCCACGACGTCTTCTTCATCACCACCCCCATCATCCCCGACTTCATCTGTGTCGGTTTTTCTAATATTTGGTAGGTTTTGCAGGTTCCAAGATAACAGGAAGATATTTTAATCCGATGTCGCTATTACAATGGTTCGGGGCCCATGAAAGACGATTTCCTGAGGTGAAATTTATTGAAGAAGCTGAGGGTAGGCGCGAGGAATGACCGCCATTAAAGAAGACACAGAGATGGATTCTCAGAATGCTCCAGATAAATTCGCCCCGCATTAAATATCCAAGATTTAAATCTAAATCCAGGAGCCAAGAGTACAGTACATGAATGCAGATTATTTCAAATCTCTTACAGCAGCAGATTTTCCCTCAGCTAAAAGCATCATAGTGTATATATTTTATTATTTCTGTCTTGTATATAAGGAGATTTTTATCTCCCAGCATTTATTTCTTTAGACAGACTGTTAGCTATATTCATTTATAGCCAGTCATTCATAGAGAAGGCGTGAATGTTTTCCGCCATTTTATTCAAATTGAGTCATTAATTGTGCCTCGTCTCCCTCCTCCTCTAGAAGTTTCTGTCTTCTCTATAAATACTCAGAAATAAGACATTTGAAGGGTTCCAGATTTCTGTCAGCAAACTGTGCAGCGAGAAGGCTTCTGTATACATTTTGTAACATTTCTGTATGAAGTTTCAGAGCCCGTAGGGTCTCAGTGAGGAGGGGTTATAACTGTATTGAGGATTCTGGTCTTTGATATCTCACAGTATGTAATTTCTCTCATGTGTTAATACAATATCTCTTTTCATACTATTTATCTTCTTGTATCATGTTCTAGAATGCGAGTGGCTCACTAGTTTGCAGTAAGGATTCATCTTAAGTGGTGCCCTTTCTGGAATTAGTCAAGCGCTTTAAATAGGCCTAGTCATGATATATTGTTCCATGTTCACTCTTTTCATACTTTCTGCTATATTAGTTGCTTGAGGAGGGTGCTTTTAAAACGCCATTGTCATATAAGGATTCGTAAATTGGTGCGCCCTTATATGGTTCTGTTGTGTATCTGGGTATCAGTCTCATGCCATCTAATATCTTCTTATGTTTCCTCACTGCACTCACTTCCTGATATCTGATTTCTGTGATATATTATTTGAATCGGCCCTCTTTATAGTAAGCGGTCTCTTAACTGTCTGATGCTTTCATGCTGAAGTTTTACATGATGTTCCTACATTATTCTTATCTTTGTGTCAGCTTCTGAGAGAGATTGGTCCCATTCAAAACTAATTTCCTTGTTCAAACAAGAGATAGTAAGTGAGCTCTTGGACTGACAACCCAAACTATAAAGGGCTCCTTGCTATATTAAAATGTCCTAGGCACTGGTCTATGGCAACTCTAGGTTGTCTCTAGGAGGGTGACAAAATCATCCACAACATCTTTCTGGCGCCGTTGCCGGGGAACGAATTCAAGAATATCAGTTTCCCTGGGTCTCGACAAATTGTTTTCACTCTCTAATCAGGTGAGCACAGAGAGGTGAAGAGTTGCAGATTTCTCACCTTGGCGACTCCACTAGTTTTTGTTTGATAAATTTTATTGGAAGTCCTGGCTCCTCTTAAGCCACATTTGAGGTCAGATACAGCCCAACTGAAAACACCCTACGTGTCTGACCCAGAGAAGATTATTCACAAAAGATTTTGGAAGGAGAGGAAGTCAGCCCGTGCTGAAAACCCTGAATATTCTGCTGAAGATTATCCGCCCTCTTCTTCTCAAGAAGTTAGAACAGAAAATCCTGAGTTTTACTCAGAGACTCCACGTAGGGGAAGTGCCTGGATTGAAGAAAATTCTCATCCTTCTCCTGAGGCTGAGGAAATTAAAGAAGTCACTAAAGTTTCTCCTGTTAACCGTGAATTATTCCCATCTACACCTCAGACCTCTGTGCAATATATCCCCATTGTTATTCATACTCCAGTTCCTCCTACTCCTTTGCCTTCATTTGTCTCTCAGACTGTTGTACAACCCCCACCTCCTCCAATGGCCAATGTTCCTGCATTTCTTTTCAACAAATACGCTCCTCTGGCCTTACCCCCAGCACTACATGATATGCCACAGGATTACCTAAATATCCTCCCGAGATTCAACGGTGAAAATGAAATAAGTGCTCAGAAACACCTTGAGACCTTCTGTTCTTTTGCAGAAAACTTGAATGTCGAACATCTGGACGTGGTCTTGAGATTATTCGTGCAATCTCTGGAAGGGGAAGCCAGAAAATGGTTTAAAACATTGGGAAATAATTCTGTGACCACCTGGGACCAAATGGAGAATGTTTTCCTCAGAAAGTGGGGAGAAAAGAAAGATCATGGTCAATGTCTCACTGAATTCAATACTATGAAGAAGAAACAGAATGAGGGAGTGGCAGAATTTATTAAAAGATTCAACAAGTTGTATCTAAGCTTGCCTCCTGAAATGAAGCCCCATGAAGCTGCTGCCAAGATAATTTTCATAGAAGCCTTTGATTCTGACTTTGGATTTTCATTGAGGGAAAGAAAACCTGCCACTTTGGATGATGCACAATCAGATGCTCTAGAACTAGAAGCAAACTTTGCCTCCACCAGGAAGTTAAAAGGGAAAATTGAACAAGATACCAGGAGGAAAGGCAAAGAAGAGGTGTCCACCTCAAATCAAGAAAAAGATTCAGATAAAATGGATGAAATAAGTAAAATGATAAATAAGATGGTCAAGATGGAATTGGAAGATAAAAATGCAGCTCCCAAGAACTATTACAATGCTCCAAACAGAGGATATAATCCTCAGTACAGAAAGCCTCCATTGCAGATATTGCCAAGGGATGCGAAAGAACAGCAAGATTAGGTGCCTCATCCCTTGTACCTTGAAGGGCCAGCAGATGACCCCACTAGAGAGACAGCTTACGGATTAGAAGATTCAAATCTAGCTTTTTCAAATAATGATGATATGGAGTGCCCCCTGCAAGAAGAAGACGAAGAAGCAGAGATTGACCATTACTGCAAGCAATTTGCTGATTTCATGGAAGCACAATTCAACGTCAAATATGATCTCAGATCCTCAAGGAAGAGGACCAGAACTCAGGAGCAAGAAGAAGAACCACCTCAGAAATAAGCATCTGCTCAGAAGGAATCAGCAACAAAGAGATGCATAGAAGAAGGTAAGAATCTTCTAAATAACCCCTTGCAGTCTAATGATCAGATTCCCTCTTCTTCTAAAATAGTCAGTCCTCCTAATGCTGAGCCAGTGTCAAAAGAAGTCAAGTCTTCAGTTGAAAATAAGGAGTCGAAAGAAATTGTGACAGAAAAGCTCCCATCTGCTTTCAATTTGCAAAAAGAACTTGAGAAGATTAAGATTCCTATCCCTCTGACTGAGTTATTAAAACAGCCTGCATATCAGTCTCAAGTTACCTCTTTCATACTTCCTCCTGAGCTACCAATTGCACCTGATAGTTTAAATCTTCAAGAAGAAAGACCCATGGTAGTCTTTGGCCCACATGTCGAGGAGATAGACCCTTCTACTCCTCCCTTTTATGTGTCCCTAGTCATTCATGACCTGCTATTACATAACTGTATGTTAGATTCTGGGGCTTCCCATAATCTTATGCCTTTGTCTGTCATGGAACAACTAGGGCTGCAAATTACAAGGCCATATAAAGATTTATATTCATTTGATTCCAAAAGAGTTAAATGCTTGGGAATGATTAAAGATTTAGTGGTCAATTTGGCCCAAATTCCAGCAAAGAGTGTGGTCATGGACATTGTGGTCGTTGATATCCCAGCCCGCTTTGGCATGCTGTTGTCAAGGTCCTGGGGTACAAAGATTGGGGGATCAATTAAATTGGATTTAACATATGCTACTGTCCCAGTCTTTGGAGGTCAAGAAAGGAGGTTGTACAGGGAGACTAGATTTGTTAAAATGGTAACTAAGGCTGACTGCTAAGAAAATTCTCCAGTTTATAACAAAGAGGGAGACTTTTCATGTTTGATGTTAGAAGAAGATCAAAATTATGCACATGAGCCCCTTTTTGGTCAGATCCAAGCTGAGCAGCCTAAAGAAGAGCAGGAATCAGAGATTTGGACTTTGCATTTTGATGGAGCAAATTCAAGGGAAGGCAATGGAGCCGGGGTATTATTGATTTCTCCTACAGGGAAATGGGTGCCACTGTCTTTTAAATTGGAGTATGAGGCTACAAACAATGTAGCTGAATATGAAGCACTATTATTGGGATTGCAAACAGCTAGAAACATGGGCATCCAGTGTCTGAAAGTGTTTGGAGACTCTGAGCTGGTAGTGAGGCAGATCAAAAATGAATGTCAAACTAAACACCCTCGACTCAGAGCATATAGAAATGAAGTATGGGACATGATAGAAAACTTCTTCTCAGCGTTTAACATACAGTTCATGCCCCGGGAGCAAAACAGAGTAGCAGACTCTCTTGCTGTAGCTGCCAGTACTTTCCGTCCTCCTCAGAATCCGCTTCTAAGATATGAAGTGGAGGTACGGTACAGACCATCCATTCCAGATAATATAAAGCATTGGCAGGTATTCGAAGACGATGAACAGATGAAAAGATTTATGGAGACTGTGGGAGAATTCTCCAATATGGAGATTGATGATAATGAAGAGGAAGAAGCTGAAAATATTGCTGAAAACAAATGGGAAGAAAGAATAGCAGGTAATAAAGTGCTGCAGCTGAAAGGTAATGTTATACCTAGAGGATTGGTACCTCTAGAAAGGTTATTCAATAAAGACGATGTTCCAATGCAGCCAAATAAAGTACTAGAAGAAGATCAAGTAGGAAATTTGAATCTGGGCACTTCCACTGACCCCAAAATTGTTAAATTATCCAAAAGAGTCCCAGAAGGATACAAAGAAAAGTATTTGAAGTTATTTCAATCTTACAAAGATGTATTTGCTTGGTCCTATGAGGACCTAAAAACTTTTGATGTAAATATTATACAGCATAAGATTCCACTGAGGGAAGATGCAAAGCCATACAAGCAGAAGCTCAGACAGATAAACCCCTTGCTGCTTCCCTCAATTGAAAAAGAAATTAAGAAACTACTGAAGGCCAAGATAATTGTGCCATTAAGGTACTCAGAATGGATAGCGAACCTTGTTCCTGTTCGAAAGAAGAATGGAGAAATAAGGCTGTGTGTAGACTTCAGGAATTTGAACAGAGCATCTCTCAAAGATAACTATCCACTGCCTAAGATGGATCACATCCTGCAGAAAGTAGTGGGAGCATCCAGAATGTCAATGATGGATGGATTTTCGGGCTACAATCAAGTAGCTGTGTTCCCAGAAGACCAGAAGAAAACTGCATTTACTACACCATGGGGAACCTTTATGTATGCAAGGATGCCATTCGGATTAATTAATGCAGGAGCTACTTTTCAGAGGGCAATGGACATAGCCTTTGTCGGAGAACAGGACAAGTTCTTGGTGGTGTATCTTGATGATATCATAGTGTTCTCAAAGAATGATGATGAGCATATTGAGCATTTAAGAAGAACTTTTGAAAAATGCAGAAGGTATGGCCTTTCTCTTAACCCTCAAAAATCTTTGTTTGCATTAGATGAGGGAAAAGTCTTAGGGCATATCGTGACTAAAGATGGTGTGAAAATTGATCCTAAGAGAGTTGAAGTGATAAAAAGCATCCCTTTGCCAAGAAATAAGAAAGAAGTACAGGTATTTTTGGCCCGAATTAATTTCTTGAGAAGATTTATCCCTAACTATGCAGAGATAGTTAGGCACATAACCAGTATGTTGAAAAAGGAAAATGAAGTAAAATGGTCCCAGGAGTCAAGAGATGCATTCGCAAGGATAAAACGGGCATTTGCTGAAGCTCCTGTGCTAGCAGGGCCAGATTACAAAAAACCATTTATGATTTTCTCATTTGCTTCACCTCATACCATTGCTGGAGTGTTATTGCAGAAAAATGAAAAGGGATATGAACAACCTATAGCTTTCTTCAGTCAAGTACTGTATGATGCTGAATTGAAATATAATATACTGGAGAAGCAGGCATATGCCCTAGTAAAGTCCCTTAAAGCTTTCAGAGTCTATGTTTTGCAATCTCACATTACAGCCTATGTCCCTACAGCAGCAGTCAAAGACATTCTGGTTCAAGGAGACAGCGAAGGTAGAAGGGGAAGATGGATTGCAAAAATCCAAGAGTATGATTTGGATATAAGGCCTACTAAGTTGGTGGAAGGACAGGGACTTGCCAAGATGTTATCTGAATCAAATCATCAAGCTTTGGCCATTAATTTGTCTGCGATAGCAAATGAAGAATCATAAAAAGAAGAAGAGCAGCATGGACTAGAGATGGCTACTCAAAAAATACACATAAAATATCTAACTAGTCCCTGGTATAAGGAAATAGTTGAATATCTTTTAACACTCAGCTGCCCTTCGGGCTGTGACAAAGTGAAATACAGAGCTGTAAGGATGAAATATCAGAATATGTAATTGCTAATGGACAGCTCTATTGGAGAGACCCTCTCGGTGTATTGCTGTTATGCCTCACAGAAAATGAAGTGCAAAATGTAATGACAGAATTTCATGAGGGGATATGTGGAGGACATTACAACTGGAGGGCTACAACACATAAAATCTTGAGGGCTGGTTTTTACTGGCCAAAATTGTATTCATATACTTTTGCCTGGGTCAGAGCATGTGACAAATGCCAAAGATTTGCAGAAAGACAGAAATTAGCAGCATTGCCCCTAATTCCTATTCATGTAAATGAACCTTTTCAGAAATGGGGATTAGATTTTATAGGAGAGATACATCCCCCATCAAGTGGCCAACATAAATGGATTCTAACAGCCACAGATTATTTCACAAAGTGGGTGGAAGCCATACCGACCAGAAATGCTACAGATGCTGTAATCATGAGATTTATAGAGGATAATATCATATCTAGGTTTGGTTGTCCTACTAGAATTGTAACTGATAATGCACAAGCTTTTAAATCTGCCAGGTTTGTGAATTTTTGCCAAAGATATAACATCATCCTGACTCATTCTACAGCATACTATCCACAGGGAAATGGTCTAGCAGAGTCATCTAATAAAACCCTGGTGAGAGCCCTGAAGAAAACAATAGCTGAAAATCAGAAAAACTGGGACTCTCAATTGAAGTTTGCTCTATGGGAAAATAGGATAACCAGCAAAAGAGCAACAGGGAAGTCACCCTATGAGCTAGTGTATGGGCGAGCTGCAGTGTTTACTTTGCAATTGGCAATGCCAGTGGCACGTTTTATGCAGGAAAACCAGGAAGAACCAGATGACATGATCCGAAGAATTAATCAACTGGTAGAATTAGAGGAAACAAGAAACCAGGTAGATCAGAGATTGATAGAATACCAGGAACAAATGAAGAATGTCTTTGAACAGCATGCAAAGGATAGAAATTTTCAAGTTGGAGACCTGGTTCTTAGATGGGATGTTCACAGAGCTAAAAAGGGCAAACACGCTAATTTTGATCCATTATGGTTTGGGCCATTCAAAATAGTGAAGCTGGGAAGAAACAACACTTTTTCTCTAGAAAATCTACAGGGTGATTTGTTGGATGCGCCTGTGAATGGTCAATTCCTCAAGCCATATTTCCAATTCTGACTCAGGTGGGAAATGCCTGATTGTATATACTGTATATAAGTTGTTCTAATTTTTATTTTTGCAAAGAAAAGAATGCTGATAATTACCTGAAGGAGAAGCGCAGAAGAATTGAGGAACATAATGAACTATTCAGTGGTCTGCGTGTTCTCGACATGCCCGAGGATGACCATGCCGTCCCCAGATGGAGCCGATGTTGTACATATTCCCTCCCCCATTTTAATTTTAGCCCCTGGCTCCCTCTAAATCCGTTTCCAACGTCTTTATGGTCAAAAACCCTTGTGTATCGCTCATCGCCACCTTCTCCGCCCTGAAATACATTATTCAAAGGTTTAAAATCCACATTTTAAGTTATATTGAACCGAAGCCCCAAGTCTTAAGCCCCTCACCTCGTTGCTATCATATAACCGGAGGCCGAAGACCGTAAGCCAAGAAGAAAAGGGGCCTATCATTTTAATAATCGGGCGCAATGGTGGCCGTCCGATCAAAGCCCAAATCAACGGAGCGGACACCTTTTTATACGGCGGCCCCCACATATGTACCCCGTGCGCATGAAACAGGCGGTATTACCCCGCACCACTTTCATTGAAACGACAGTATTTACCGCGGGGCAGCGATCCCATACACATGGCGCCGCGTGTCCTCAGTACGGGTGGGAAACCGCTTTCCTCCCGCGCGTTAAACACTGTACCAGAGCCGGGCAGCGGAATTTATGTGGATCGTTGGATCTCCACCATCCCTACCACTTAATAGGAACGTATCGAGCCCAATCCGCCGTTAACATGTGTTATATGTCCTATGGCACATATAGATGTCGTTTTCACTCATTCCCGCTCGTTGACTCCGCCACGTCATCCTCCTGCTCGTTCCCCCGTACGCCCATGTGTCCTGCCCCCATGTTTCCGTGGTGTCACCCCATCATATATATATATATATATATGCGTGTGTGTTTTCAACTATATTTCCCCACTTTATTTATTTCTCCCCCGCGACCTAACTGTTTCACGCGCTGTGCCTGTTAACTCCATATCTCCATCGCTCTTCTTCTGCCACCCTGTGTATTTCCGTCCCCTGTTCATATCCACGATGTTGTCTTCATCACCACCTCCATCATCCCCGCCTTCATCTGTGTCGGTTTTTCTAATATTTGGTGGGTTTTGCAGGTTTCAAGGTAGCAGGAAGACATTTTAACTCGCTGCCGCTATTTCAAGGGTTCGGGGCCCATGAAAGACGTTTTCCTGGGGTGAAATTTAATGAAAGAGGCTGAGAGCTGGTGCGTGAAATGACCGCCATTAAAGAAAACACAGAGATGGATCCTCAGAATGCTCCAGACACATTCGCCCCGCATTAAAGATCCAAGATTTAAATCTAAAGCCAGGAGCCAAGAGTACAGTACAGGAAGGCAGATTATTCCAAATCTCTTACGACAGCAGATTTTCCCTCAGCCAGAAGCATCACGGTGTATATATTTTATCATTTCTGTCTTGCATATAAGGAGATTTTCATCTCCCAGCATTTATTTCTTTAGACAGATGGTTAAGTACATTCATTTATAGTCAGTCATTTCTAGAGAGGGCGCGAATGTTTTCCACCATTTTATTCAAATTGAGTCATTAATTGTGCTTCAACCTCTGACTCCTCACAGAAGTTCTGTCTTGATAATTGGCCCATAAATACACTCGGAAAGTAAACATTTGAAGGTTCGGTTACGTGACAAGCGTACGGCGAGAAGGCTTCTGTATACATTCTGTAATATTTCTGTATGAAGGTTCAGAGCCCATAGGGTCTCAGTGAGGAGGGGTTATAACTGTAATGAGGATTCTGATCTTTGGTATCTCACAGTATGTAATTTCTCTCATGTGTTAATACAATATCTCTTTTCATGCTATTTATCTTCTTGTGTCATGTTCTAGAATGCAAGTGGCTCACTAGTTTGCAGTAAGGATTCATCTTAAGTGGCGCCCTTTCTGGGATTAGTCAAGCGCTTTAAATAGGCCTAGTCATGATATATTGTTCCATGTTCACTCTTTTCATATTTTCTGCTATATTAGTTGCTTGAGGAGGGTGCTTTTAAAACGTCGTTGTCATATAAGGACTCGTATATTGGTGCGCCCTTATATGGTTTTGTTGTGTATCTGGGTATCAGTCTCATGCCAGCTAATATCTTCTTATGTTTCCTCACTGCACTTACTTCCTGATATTTGATTTCTGTGATATATTATTTGAATCGGCCCTCTTTACAGTAAGCGGTCTCTTAACTGTTTGATGCTTTCATGCTGAAGTTTTACATGATGTTCCTACATTACTCTTGTCTTTGTGTCAGCTTCTGAGAGAGATTGGTCCCATTCAAAACTAATTTCCTTGTTCAAACAAGAGATAGTAAGTGAGCTCTTGGACTGACAACCCAAACTATAAAGGGCTCCTTGCTATATTAAGATGTCCTAGGCACTGGTCTATGGCAACTCTAGGCTGTCTCTAGGAGAGTGACAAAATCATCCACAACATCTTTCTGGCGCCGTTGCCGGGGAACGAATTCAAGAATATCAGTTTCCCTGGGTCTCGAAAAATTGTTTTCACTCTCTAATCAGGTGAGCACAGAGAGGTGAAGAGTTGCAGGTTTCTCACCTTGGCGACTCCACTGGTTTTTGTTTGATAAATTTTATTGGAAGTCCTGGCTCCTCGTAAGCCACATTTGAGGTCAGATACAGCCCAATTGAAAACACCCTACATGTCTGACCCAGAGAATATTATTCACAAAAGAGTTTGGAAGGAGAGGAAGTCAGCCCGTGCTGAAAACCCTGAATATTCTGCTGAAGATTATCCGCCCTCTTCTTCTCAAGAAGTTAGAACAGAAAATCCTGAGTTTTACTTAGAGACTCCACGTAGGGGAAGTGCCTGGATTGAAGAAAATTCTCATCCTTCTCCTGAGGCTGAGGAAATTAAAGAAGTCACTGAAGTTGCTCCTGTTAACCGTGAATTATTCCCATCTACACCTCAGACCTCTGTGCAATATATCACCATTGTTATTCATACTCCACTTCCTCCTACTCCTTTGCCTTCATTTGTCTCTCAGACTGTTGTACAACCCCCACCTGCTCCAATGGCCAATGTTCCTGCATTTCTTTTCAACAAATACGCTCCTCTGGCCTTACCCCCAGCACTACATGATATGCCACAGGATTACCTAAAGATCCTCCCGAGATTCAACGGTGAAAATGAAATAAGTGCTCAGAAACACCTTGAGACCTTCTGTTCTTTTGCAGAAAACTTGAATGTCGAACATCTGGACGTGGTCTTGAGATTATTCGTGCAATCTCTGGAAGGGGAAGCCAGAAAATGGTTTAAAACATTGGGAAATAATTTTGTGACCACCTGGGACCAAATGGAGAATGTTTTCCTCAGAAAGTGGGGAGAAAAGAAAGATCATGGTCAATGTCTCACTGAATTCAATACTATGAAGAAGAAACAGAATGAGGGAGTGGCAGCATTTATTAAAAGATTCAACAAGTTGTATCTGAGCTTGCCTCCTGAAATGAAGCCCCATGAAGCTGCTGCCAAGATAATTTTCATAGAAGCCTTTGATTCTGACTTTGGATTTTCATTGAGGGAAAGAAAACCTGCCACTTTGGATGATGCACAATCAGATGCTCTGGAACTAGAAGCAAACTTTGCCTCCACCAGGAAGTTAAAAGGGAAAATTGAACAAGATACCAGGAGGAAAGGAAAAGAAGAGGTTTCCACCTCAAATCAAGAAAAATATTCAGATAAAATGGATGAAATAAGTAAAATGATAAATAAGATGGTCAAGATGGAACTGGAAGCTAAAAATGCAGCTCCCAAGAACTATTACAATGCTCCAAACAGAGGATATAATCCTCAGTATAGAAAGCCTCCATTGCAGATATTGCCAAGGGATGCGAAAGAACAACAAGATCAGGTGCATCATCCCTTGTACCTTGAAGGGCCAGCAGATGACCCCACTGGAGAGACAGCTTACGGATTAGAAGATTCAAATCTAGCTTTTTCAAATAATGATGACATGGAGTGCCCCCTGCAAGAAGAAGACGAAGAAGAAGATATTGACCATTACTGCAAGCAATTTGCTGATTTCATGGAAGCACAATTCAACGTCAAATATGATCTCAGATCCTCAAGGAAGAGGACCAGAACTCAGGAGCAAGAAGAAGAACCACCTCAGAAAGAAGCATCTGCTCAAAAGGAATCAACAACAAAGAGATGCGCAGAAAAAGGTAAGAAGCTTCCGAATACTACCTTGCAGTCTAATGATCAGATTCCCTCTTCTTCTAAAATAGTCAGTCCTCCTAATGTTGAGCCAGTGTCAAAAGAAGTCAAGTCTTCAATTGAAAATAAGGAGTCGAAAGAAGCTATAATAGAGAAGCCCACATCTGCTTTCAATTTGCAAAAAGAACTTGAGAAGATTAAGATTCCTGTCCCTCTGAATGAGTTATTAAAACAGCCCATATATCAGTCTCAAGTTACCTCTTTCATGCTTCCTCCTAAACTACCAATTGCACCTGATAGCTTAAATCTTCAAGAAGAAAGACCCATGGTAGTCTTTGGCCCACATGTCGAGGAGATAGATCCTTCTACTCCTCCCTTTTATGTGTCCCTAGTCATTCATGACCTGCTGTTACATAATTGTATGTTAGATTCTGGGGCTTCCCATAATCTTATGCCTCTGTCTGTCATGGAACAACTAGGGCTGCAAATTACAAGACCATATAAAGATTTATATTCATTTGATTCTAAAAGGGTTAAATGCTTGGGAATGATTAAAGATTTAGTAGTCAATTTGGCTCAAATCCCAGCAAAGAGTGTGGTTATGGACATTGTGGTGGCTGATATCCTAGCTCATTTTGGCATGCTGTTGTCAAGGTCCTGGGGTACAAAGATTGGGGGATCAAGTAAATTGGATTTAACATATGCTAATGTCCCAGTCTTTGGAGGTCAAGAAAGGAGGTTGTACAGGGAGACTAGATTTGTTAAAATGGTCACTAAGGCTGACTGCTCAGAAAATTCTCCAGTTTATAAAAAAGAGGGAGACTTTTCATGTTTGATGTTAGAAGAAGATCAAAATTATGCACATGAGCCCCTTTTTGGTCAGATCCAAGATGAGCAGCCTAAAGAGGAGCAGGAACCAGAGATTTGGACTTTGCAATTTGATGGAACAAATTCAAGGGAAGGCAATGGAGCTGGGGTATTGTTGATTTCTCCTACAGGGAAATGGGCGCCACTGTAGCTGAATATGAAGCACTATTATTGGGACTACAGACAGCTAGGAACATGGGCATCCAATGTTTGAAAGTGTTTGGAGACTCTGAGCTGGTAGTGAGGCAGATTAAAAATGAATGTCAGACTAAGCATCCTCGGCTCAGAGCATATAGAAACGAAGTATGGGACATGATAGAAAACTTCTTCTCAGCTTTTAATATACAGTTCATGCCCCAGGAGAAAAACAGAATAGCAGATTCTCTTGCTGTAGCTGCCAGTACCTTCCGTCCTCCTTAGAATCCGCTTCTAAGATATGAAGTAGAGGTACGGTACAGACCATCCATTCGAGATAATATAAAGCATTGGCAGGTATTCGAAGATGATGAACAAATGAAAAGATTTATGGAGACTGTGGGAGAATTCTCCAATATGGAGATTGATGATAATGAAGAGGAAGAAGTTGAAAATATTGCAGAAAACAAATGGGAAGAAAAGATAGCAGGAAACAGAATGGTGCAGCTGAAAGGTAATATTATACCTAGAGGCCTGGTACCTCTAGAAAGGTTATTCAATAAAGATGATGTTCCTTTGCAGCCAAATAAAGTGGTAGAAGAAGATCAGGTGGGAGATTTGAATCTGGGTACTCATGCTGCCCCCAAAATTGTTAAATTATCTAAAAGAGTCCCAGAAGGATACAAAGAAAAATATTTGAAGTTATTTCAATCTTATAAAGATGTTTTTGCTTGGTCCTATGAGGACCTAAAAACTTTTGATGTAAATATTATACAGCATAATATTCCACTGAGGGAAGATGCAAAGCCATACAAACAGAAGCTCAGACAGATAAACCCCTTGCTGCTTCCCTCAATTGAAAAAGAAATCAAAAAATTACTGAAGGCCAAAATAATTATGCCCTTGAGATATTCAGACTGGATAGCGAACCTTGTTCCTGTTCGAAAGAAGAATGTAGAAATAAGGCTGTGTGTAGACTTCAGGAATTTAAATAGAGCATCTCTCAAAGATAACTATCCACTGCCTAAAATGGACCATATCCTGCAGAAAGTAGTGGGAGCATCCAGAATGTCAATGATGGATGGATTTTCTGGTTATAATCAGGTAGCTGTTTTTCCAGAAGACCAGAAGAAAACTGCATTTACTACACCATGGGGAACCTTTATGTATGCCAGGATGCCATTCGGATTAATTAATGCAGGAGCAACTTTTCAGAGGGCAATGGACATAGCCTTTGTGGGAGAACAGGACAAGTTCTTGGTGGTGTATCTTGATGATATCACAGTGTTTTCAAAGAATGATGATGAGCATATTGAGCATTTAAGAAGAACTTTTGAAAAATGCAGAAGGTATGGCCTTTCTCTTAACCCTCAAAAATCTCTATTTGCATTAGAAGAGGGAAAACTCTTAGGGCACATTGTGACTAAAGATGGAGTGAAAATAGACCCTAAAAGAGTTGAAGTAATAAACAACATTTCCTTGCCAAGGAATAAGAAAGAAGTACAAGTGTTCTTAGGCCGGATTAATTTTTTGAGAAGATTTATTCCTAACTATGCTGAGATAGTTAGGCATATAACTAATATGTTGAAAAAGGATAGTGAAGTCAAATGGTCCCAAGAGTCTAGAGATGCATTCACAAGGATAAAACAGGCATTTTTTGAAGCTCCTGTGCTAGCTGGACCAGATTACAAAAAGCCATTTATAATATTTTCATTTGCTTCACCCCATACAATAGCTGGAGTATTATTGCAGAAGAATGAAGAGGGATATGAACAGCCTATAGCTTTCTTCAGTCAAGTGCTTTATGATGCTGAATTAAAGTATAATATATTGGAGAAGCAGGCGTATGCCTTGGTAAAGTCCCTTAAAGCTTTTAGAGTTTATACTTTGCAATCTCACATTACAGCATATGTCCCCACAGCAGCAGTCAAAGATATTCTGGTACAGGGAGACAGCGAAGGTAAAAGAGGAAGATGGATTGCAAAAATTCAGGAGTATGATCTGGATATAAGACCTACTAAGTTAATCAAAGGACAGGGACTTGCCAAGATGTTATCTGAATCCAATCACCAAGCTTTGGGTATTAACTTATCTGTGATAGCAAATGAAGAATCAGAAAAAGAAGAAGAGCAACAGGGGCTAGAGATGGCTACTCAAAAGATACACATGAAATATCTAACCAGTCCCTGGTATAAGGAAATAGTTGAATATCTTTTAACACTTAGCTGTCCGACAAGATGTGACAAGGTGAAATATAGAGCTGTAAGGATGAAATATCAGAAATATGCAATTGCTAATGGACAACTCTATTGGAGAGACCCTCTAGGTGTATTGCTGTTATGCCTCACAGAAAATGAAGTGCAAAATGTAATGACAGAATTTCATGAGGGGATATGTGGAGGACATTACAGCTGGAGGGCAACAACTCATAAAATCTTGAGGGCTGGTTTTTACTGGCCAAAATTGTATTCAGATACTTTTGCTTGGGTCAGAGCGTGTGACAAGTGCCAAAGATTTGCAGAAAGGCAGAAATTAGCAGCATTGCCCCTGATTCCCATTCATGTAAATGAACCTTTTCAAAAATGGGGATTAGATTTTATAGGAGAAATACATCCCCCATCAAGTGGCCAACACAAATGGATACTGACAGCCACAGACTATTTTACAAAATGGGTGGAAGCCATACCGACCAGAAATGCTACAGATGTTGTAATAATGAGGTTTATAGAGGATAATATCATATCTAGGTTTGGCTGCCCAGCCAGAATTGTAACTGACAATGCACAGGCTTTCAAGTCTGCCAGATTTGTGAATTTTTGTCAAAGATATAACATCATTCTGACTCATTCTACAACATACTATCCACAGGGAAATGGCCTAGCAGAGTCATCTAATAAAACCCTGGTGAGAGCCCTGAAGAAAACAATAGCAGAAAATCAGAAAAACTGGGACTCTCAATTGAAGTTTGCTCTATGGGCAAATAGGATAACCAGCAAGAGAGCAATAGGGAAGTCACCCTATGAACTGGTATATGGAAGAGCAGCAGTATTTCCACTGCAATTGGCATTGCCAGTGGCACGTTTTATGCAGGAAAACCAGGAAGAACCAGATGACATGATCCGAAGAATTAATCAGCTGGTAGAATTAGAGGAAACAAGGAACCAGGTAGATCAGAGATTGATAGAATATCAGGAGAAAATGAAGAATGTCTTTGATCAGCATGCAAAGGATAGAAATTTTCAAATTGGAGACCTGGTTCTTAGATGGGATGTTCGCAGAGCAGAAAAGGGCAAGCATGCAAAGTTTGATCCGTTATGGTTTGGGCCATTCAAAATAGTAAAGCTGGGAAGAAACAACACCTTCTCTTTGGAAAATCTACAGGGTGATTTGTTGGATGCCCGCGTAAATGGCCAATTCCTCAAGCCATATTTCCAATTCTGACCCAGGTGGGAAATGCCTGATTGTATATACTGTATATAAGTTGTTTTGATTTTTATTTTTGCAAAGAGAAGAATTCTGATAATTACCTGAAGGAGAAGCGCAGAAGAAATTGAGTAGCAGAACGAAATATTTGATGGTCTGCGTGTTCTCGACATGCCCGAGGACAGACATGTCGTCCCCAGATGGAGCCGATGTTGTACATATTCCCTTCTCCATTTAAATTTTGGCCACCGGGTCCTTTTAAATCCATCTCCAATATCTTTTGTGGTCAAAAACCCCCACGTCGCGCTCATTGCCATCTTCTCTGTCCCGAAATATACTGCCCAAATGATTAAAATCCGCATTTTAAGTTATGTTGAACCGAAGCCCCCAAGTCTTAAGCCCCTCTCCTTGTTGTTGTCATACGATCGGAGGCTGGAGACCGTAAGCCAAGAAGAAAAGGGGCCTGTCATTTTAATAATCGGGCGCAATGGAGGCCGTCCGATTAAAGTCCGAATCAACGGTATGGTAATCAAACCAATGTGGAGGGCCCCGCGCGCATGAAACAAGTGGTATTACCCCGCACCGCTCTCATCAAAGCAGCAGTATTTACCGCGGGGCAGCGATCCCATACAGGTGGCGCCACGTGTTCCTGGTACGGGTTATGAAACCACCCTTCCCGCGCGTTAAAGGCAGTACCAGGGCCAGGCAGCGGAATTCATGAGAACCGTTGGATCTCCCGATCTCCATCCAACGGCGGAGGTGTATAAGAACTGGCCGCCCGTTAACATGTGTTCACCATGTCCTATGGCCCGCCACCGTGTCATCTTCACCGACTTCCACCCGTGGACTCCGTCGCCACGTCAATCCTCCATAAGTCCCCCGTACGCCCATGTGTCATGCCCACATGTTTTCGTGGTGTCATCCCACCGTATATATATATATATATATATATATGTGTGTGTGTGTGTGTGTGTGTGCGTGTGTTTTTTACTATATTTCCCCATTTTATTTATTTCCCCGCGACCTAACTGTTTTACGCACTGTGCCTGTTAACTCCATATCTCCATCGCTTTTCTTCTCCCACTCTATGTATTTCCATCCCCTATTCATATCCACGACGTCATCTTCATCACCACCTCCATCATCCCCGCCTTCATCTGTGTCGGTTTTTCTAATATTTGGTGGGTTTTGTAGGTTTCAAGATAACAGGAAGATATTTTAATCCGCTGCCGCTATTACAAAGGTTCGAGCCCCATGAAAGACATTTTCCTAGGGTGAAATTTAATGAAGAAGCTGAGGGTTGGCGCGAGGAATGACCGCCATTAAAGAAGACACAGATTTGGATTCTCAGAATGCTCTAGATAAATTCGCCCCACATTAAAGATCCAAGATTTAAATCTAAAGCTAGGAGCCAAAAGTACAGTACAGGAATGCAGATTATTTCAAACCTCTTACGGCAGTAGATTTTCCCTCAGCTGAAAGCATGACAGTGTATATATTTTATTATTTTTGTCTTGTATATAAGGAGATTTTTATCTCCCAGCATTTATTTCTTTAGACAGATTGTTAGGTGTATTCATTTATAGTCAGTCATTCATAGAGAAGGCGCGAATGTTTTCCGCCATTTTATTCAAACTAAGTCATTAATTGTGCCTCGTCTCCCTCCTCCTCTAGAAGTTTCTGTCTTCTCTATAAATACTCAGAAATAAGACATTTGAAGGGTTCCAGATTTCTATCGCAAACTGTGCAGCGAGAAGGCTTCTGTATACATTTTGTAACATTTCTGTATGAAGTTTCAGAGCCCATAGGGTCTCAGTGAGGAGGGGTTATAGTTGTATTGAGGATTTTGGTCTTTGGTATCTCACAGTATGTAATTTCTCTCATGTGTTAATACCTCATCTCATTTCATGCAATTTATCTTCTTGTATCATGTTCTAGAATGCGAGTGGCTCACTAGTTTGCAGTAAGGATTCATATTAAGTGGTGCCCTTTCTGGAATTATTCAAGCGCTTTAAATAGGCCTAGTCATGATATACTGTTTCATGTTCACTCTTTCCATATTTTCTACTATATTAGTCGCTTGAGGAGGGTGCTTTTAAAACGCCATTGTCATATAAGGATTCGTAAATTGGTGCGCCCTTATATGGTTCTGTTGTGTATCTGGGTATCAGTCTCATGCCAGCTAATATCTTCTTATGTTTCCTCACTGCACTCGCTTCCTGATATCTGATTTCTATGATATATTATTTGAATCGGCCCTCTTTACAGTAAGCGGTCTCTTAACTGTCTGATGCTTTCATGCTGAAGTTTTACATGATGTTCCTACATTATTCTTATCTTTGTGTCAGCTTCTGAGAGAGATTGGTCCCATTCAAAACTAATTTCCTTGTTAAAACAAGAGATAGTAAGTGAGCTCTTGGACTGACAACCCAAACTATAAAGGGATGCTTGCTATATTAAGATGTCCTAGGCACTGGTCTATGGCAACTCTAGGCTGTCTCTAGGAGGGTGACAAAATCATCCACAACAGTACCCATATAAAGCATAAAATGGTGACATACCAATAGACATGTGATGTGTCGAGTTGTAGCAGTACTCCCCCAAATGCAACCATCTCAACCATGCTCGTTGTTTCCCACTAACATAGTTATGCAAGTAGCTCTCCAGCCACTTGTTAACTATCTCCGTCTGTCCATCCGTTTGTGGGTGGTAACTGGTACTGAATGTCAACTCCGCCCACACTAGTCGGAAAAGCTCCTACCAGAATCCTCCCATGAAGCGGCTGTCCCTGTCACTGATGATGGTCTTAGGAAGACCATGTAGCCTGAAAACCTCTCTAAAGAACAAATCGGCCACTTGTGCTGCTGTGTAATGTGCGGATATGGCGAATAAGTGTGCATACTTTGTCAGTCTATCAACGACGACAAAGATACAATCCTTGCCCTGCACCATGGGCAACCTTGTGATGAAGTCCATCGATATGCTGTCCCATTTCCCCTCCGGAATGGGAAGAGGCTACAACAGTCCTATGGGATGGCTCATCTCCCCCTTGTTCCTCTGACAAACATTGCACTCCGTGATGTGCTGGAGTACGTCCTCCTTGAGGCCCTTCCATGAGAACCTCTCTCTAATGGCCCTGTAGGTTTTGGTAAACCCCTGATGGCCTACCAATGGAGAATCATGTCATGCCTAGAATATCTTCTTCTTAAGCTGAGATCCCTTAGTCAAGAAGATCATGTCCCTATAATAGATGATCTCATCGACCACCCTGTACCTGGCATCCGCCACCTATCCATCCAGCACCTCACACGCAAATCTGTCCTTGGAGTACTCAACCAAAATTCAAGCCCTCCAATCCGCATCCAAGCTCATAAGAGATAACATGGCTGGTCTACATGAAAGGGAATCTGCTACCACGTTATTCTTACCCTTGAAATACTCAATGTCAAAGTCATATGCTTGGATCTTACTGATCCACTTCTGATGCCTCTCCTGTAGTTATTTCTGCTCCAAAAAAAACCTAAGGCTATTGTGGTCAGTCGTCACCTTGTATCTGTTCCATACCAGATATTGCTGGAATTTGGCTAAGGCATGAATGATGGCCAAAATCTCCTTGTCATAAATAGGATACAACCTCTCGTGTGAAAGGAGCTTTCGGCTCTCAAAGGCTATAGGGTGTCCCCCTTGCATCAATACTGCGTCGATCCCCTCTCCCGACGCATCACACTCCAAGACAAATGGCTACGTAAAATCCGGCAATGCAGGCACTGGGAAGCTACTCATCACCTCCTTGAGCCTATCAAAGGCTCGTTGCGCTGTATCTGACCAACTGAATGCCCTCTTTTTCATCAAATCTGTAAGGGGTGCAACAATCTGTGAGAAACCTTTGACGAACTTCTGGTAATAGGTGCATATCCCAATGAACCCTCGAAGTTTTGTCATGCTCTTCGGCTCCGGCCATTCTTTGATGGCTCTAATATTCTCCTCATGGACTCTCACTCCATCCTCTCCAATAATATGAACCAAGTAGAACATCTCTGTCATCCCGAACTCACACTTGGAGAGCTTAGCATAGAACTGTTGCTCTTCCAAGATGCATAGCACTGCCTCTATATGTTGGAGATGCTCCTCCCAAGTCCTGCTATATATGAGTATGTCATCGAAGAAAACCAGTACAAAATTCCTCAGATGACTGCAGAAGATATGGTTCATGCAAGACTGAAAGGTGGCTGGTGCATTGGTCAACCCAAAAGGCATAACCAAAAACTCAAAGTGCCCATAATGACACCTAAAGCCAGTCTTGGGAATGTCCTGTTCCCTCACGTGGATCTGATGGTACCCTGATCTCAAATCAATCTTCGAGAAGAACTTCGCTTCTCTCAGTTCATCCATTAGCTCATCGATCGTGGGTATAGGGTACCTATTCTTCAGAGTATTCTTGTTCAAGGCCTTGTAGTCAATGAAAATCCTCAAGGTGTCATCCTTCTTCTTCGCCAGCACTACAGAAGAAGCAAATGGACTCGTGCTCGGTCTGATGTGTCCAAGAGCCAGAAACTCCTAGATGGCTTGCTCAATCTCATCCCGATAGGCTTTGGGATGCCTAGAGGGTGTAGTGATCACCGCCTGAATACCCTGCTCAAGCTCGATGGTATGCTCAAACCCTTTATCTGGTGGTCGACCTGGTGGTATATCTCCAAACACTACCTTATGCCTCTCAAGGATGGCCTACATATTTGGATGAACTGTTCGACTGGTGGTCTCTGCCTCTGATGCCCGCAACTCAACCGCCCACTCTATGTCTCCCTTCCAGAAGTTTGCCTCCATCTGGTGTGCCAAAACTATATGAGGTGGGTAAGTATGCATCCCGCGGATCTTCTCATGCTTTCTGGTTTTCTCCATCTCTAAGGCCTCCCAATCCTTGGTGACCTTCCCCAGAGTAATCAGCCACTGAACACCTAGTACCACATTGGTATATGGTATGTTTACCACGAAAATTGATCAGTCACGGTGTAAGTACCCATTGTCACTGCTAACTCTAGAACATACCAGGCACACTGCATCGTCTGGGCTCCTGGGACCAAGACTGAAAACCCATAAAAACTCTCGGTTGGTATACCCCTCCACTCGACCATTTGTGCATCAATGAATTTTTGGGTTTCCCCACTCTCAACCAAGACTGATAATCGTTGGCCATGTATTGTCCCTTGTACGCGCAGCGTCAAATACTTAGGAACTCCTCGCAAAGCTGCAAGGGCCCCTCCTGTGGGTGAAAAAGCAACACCTTCTATCCCTAGAGGTGGAGGCGGCAACTGATCCTGGGCCGTCTGACTATCTCCTGCCTCCTCATCATCCTCCTCATCCTCTTCCCCGCTATCATCAGAGAAGACCTCAATGAAATGTGCTTTGCCAACATCACACCTATGCCCTGGTCTCCACGGCTCCTGACACGTGAAGCACAGCCGCTTCTTTCTCAACTCCCTCCTGGAATTATCATCTATCCATGCCCGTATCGGATTCCCCTTTGGAGGAGGAACCCTCACATCCTTCCCCTTGGGCTGGAAACCCTGTCTTTGGGGGTAAGGTGTTCGCGTCCTGGGTAATGAATCCTATAAGTCCCTAGTCGTGCTGATAGCATCTTGGAGTGTAGCTGGTCTATTAGATCTGAATAGACCTCGAAGTGGCTCTACCAATCCCTCCACAAAAATATACATCATCCATGTCACGAATAGATCTGGAACCATCACCAAGACCCTCAAGAAATCTGCGATGTATGTCTCTGGGCTCCCTGTCTGCTTGAGCTTTGTCAGCTCAAAAAAATGTTGTTCCGGATCCTTTCGGTCAAAACACTCTATCAACCTCCTGGTAAACTCGGCATATGTTGTCACTGTAGAATGTCCGAGTGTAACCATCCCATTGAACCACCAGTCTTGGGCCTCACCATCCAAATGTAATGTTGCCACCTTGATGGCCTCTGTCTCCGACATCTGGTTAAGCTGGAAATAGATATCTAGCTTCTCCACCCAAGACATTGCCGAATTGTTTGATGATCCATCAAACGTAGGCAAATGAAATCTAATAGAGGCATGGTGGGAATCTCCATCATGATAATGTCGGTGCCCTCTATGATGGTCACGGGGTCTACTGTCCTGCTAGAGCTGCACAAAATCTCTGAATGTGAGAGCATCCCTGAACACCTGCCCGTAGGACTGATACTCTACAAAATACTCATCTAAGTGTCCAGGCTCTGCCTCCTACTGGGCTACTACCCTTGTATCTTCTCCCAAGAAGGTGGGAATGGTAGAGCAGGTAGGTGCACGTGAAGCCGTCGGCTGAGGAATATCATGCTGAGTAGCACCTTGCTCCAACAAATGGTGGGATGTACCTGATCCCTCTCCGACTTGGAAAACCCGTGGAGTCTCACGCTGCCTAGCCTCCACAACTATGAACCCCTGTCCCATCACCTCAATCTGTCTAGCTAAATCCTGCACCGACTTGAGGAGTGCCTCTCCAAACTATTTGGCCTCTGTGTCATCTACCATCGGCTCTTCCTGCCTTAAATCTACTACAAGCTCTACTTGTTCTGCATCTGTCACATGCTCTCTCTCCTGATCTGCGTCCTCTACCCGGGAATAGTCTTCCTCTTCGTAGGTGGTCTCCAACCTTTTCTCACGGTCTCTATACTTCTTGCCTCTCTATGTTCTCTTTCCCGATGTCATAGACCACAGGCTGAGCCAGAACTATGCTCTGATACCACTATAATATCCCGTTTCGGGGATATCTCTAAAACATGGAAAACTCCAACCAGAGATAGACTGGGAGGGCATTTACCGGTTATTTCGCCTCTGAAAAGAGGACAAGATTCAGAGGCTACCTGGCCCTTTCCAGACTCTGTCTAAGAGTGAAAGATAAACGCACCAAGTGGTATAGAACTAGCACACTCAAAAACAATAATAGTGCAGTAGACATATAATATCATAGAAAGAGAATACGACAAATACGGAAACACATCCAGAAAACATAGAGAGGAAATGCTGAGCCATTTTATTAATCTGGGAAATATAATGGAGTACAATAGGCGATCAGAGTGATGGCACCTAATCTTGTTCAAGGCAAGCGAGGAAACACTCTGAGAGAATACCAGAAATGGTTGCTCTATGAACTGCGTCCCATCTACTGGAAAACTGCCATGTAGCTGCTACTACTGGAATGGACTGAAGACTAGGGGTTGATCCCCTTGCTGGAATAAGCTGAAAATCGGTAAACCTCCTTTCCTCAACAACTCGGACAAAATCCAGAAACCATACCAAAAATGGCCAACCCTAAAAACCACCAGAAAATGCCTCCCCAGTGAATTACGCTATCCTCCAAGGCTCTACGCAGAGGCTAGATGGAAATAGCTGAAACAATGCCTCAAACTTCGCCAAAAGCCTCCTATGGGAAAAGGCTGACCCTCTGCTCAAAATCCTGGCTAAATCACCCGCAGAAATCCCAATCCGAAGGTCCTCCACAATGGACTGCGTCCTCTCTCCTAGTGACTACGCAGTCTCTATAAGCTCCAGCTCCACAACAAACCCAAACAATAAAACAACTCACAAAATTCTGAAAAACCAACCTTTCCCGAGCAAGCACTCGAAGTCCCCCGGGGCTAAGGGCGAGATCTTCGACCGGAGACACTCAATGCACTAAACAGTGCTGCAGACAAGCTAAACAGCCAGCGTGCTCAAGAAGACAAATGTCTCACTCAAAATATCATCAACTAAAGAACAAATGAAATAAGGAAGCTCCTCCATCTTTTATAACATTGGTTTCCCTCCAAAACCCAACATAGCCTCTCTCTCCTCCACATGCTCATCCTTATCTGCGCAGAAGCTTGCAGAAGCTTCTAGAGTGTACGTAGGGCCCCCTCCTCTGTGTGGTGTTAGGCCCCCCTTTACTCCCACTTAAGTCACAACATTGTGCTACTAGGGCGATATCTTATTTAACTGAAGTGAGTTAGACCCTCTTTACTCAGTTTTTATTTATGTACAAACTATAGATGGAAAACTAAACAAAATCGAATATTCCAATTAGCTGTCGCTAATTAGGAATATTACATGGAAAATGAGTAGTGAAGCTCAATGCTAGTACTAATATTGTATGGTGTTGTGAAAGTGTGGTTTTAGGGCTCACGTGTTGCAAATAATGTTTCATGACCTCGTTGCTACAAATAAAAGGCAGAGAGAGTCAAGATGTAATATACCTCATTACCACATGAATTTTTTTTTCAAGTCTATAAATAAAGAACCAACTTAATAGTTTCAAATAGATTTCTCCTTATACTATTTTTGTAGTTGATTTAGTCTTAAGATTTAATTAAGACAATAATCAAATATTTCCACGTGACTATGATAGTTTTATCACTATAGTATTTCCCTTGATATTGACTATATACATCCAAATTTTAAATTTACAATCCCCCTTGATTTCGTTACTTGCCTTTACTTGGCTCATAAATGTTTCTCTTAAGACATCTCTTGTACATATTTAGTTTGGTAAAGGCCTATATAATAGTATGCCTTACGTTGATATTTAATTGTGCTAACGTTTTAATCGTTTCTATGGAATAAAGATTTAGGTTTATTCACATTATTATGTGGATCTCGGCAGATCAATATTGTATATGGGAATATCTTTATGTCATTTCCATTTTGTCCTTACGGGTCATATCTCTGACATATGGTACTTTTACGATTCTCATATTTTTATGTCATAACGCATTGCTTTAACGTTTCTCACATTCTATTCCTCGAGCCAGGAAATTTAACATAGTTTATTGGTTCCGTATGATGGTTTTGAATTTGAATTAAATCTTTCCTCTGCCATGGTACCATTAGCTTTTAATACCATTAGGGTTTTTGTCACTTCAGTAGAATGGTCGTCGATCTATGAGAGAATCGTTAACTTCTTGACACTTGTAAGGCTGGATTAAGTTAGGTTTTTTTTTTTCATTCCCTATAAATTTTTGCGTTTAACTCTATTCCCTTTCTCTGGTCAGTTTTTCCTTCATTCATGAGTGCGCTAATTTCTTCACACTTTGTGAAATGGTATACTTCCACGCCGGGTTAAGCTCTTGTGCATTGACTCTATGGAATTTTACAATACGAACCTAATGTCTTCGCCCTTTTCGCACACAAGAATGTCTCACTTGCAGAGTTATATTTTCTTGAGCCCATTTAAACTTTGTAATCTATGAGTGACTATATATTAATGGAGTTAAATGGATAACTTACTAGAACGCTTCTGTTGTTTGTATTTCCCCAGAGTTTCTCTCTTATTCGTGATATAAGTATAATCACAGCCAATGTTAGCTAGGCCTGTAAAGTGTTTTTTGAATTCGATGTCTCATATGTTTATAGCTCTTTTGCTAAGGATTCCATAACAACTCGGATTTTTCTTTTTTGGGTCTACGATGTGATTAATTAGCTTATGGCATCTCTTTGCCACATATTTTCAACACATTTTTTTGGTTATAGAGGAATTCCTTCAGATATAATTATACGTTTCCATTCGGTTGTCTCAATATATTACTTCTGAAAATTTTCTACTGATATTCAAAATTGGTAACCTTCTTCTCATTCAATTTCTGTTGAATATTTGTGTCCAACCACGCTGACCTGAGAGAGAATCAAGGTCTTTCTTCTTCGTACTCGACCAGGTTAATAATTGCTTCGTTTCCATCACTACGATGAAAGGCGTCACTTATTCCAGAGGATTTATGAGTTATTACCAACCCATCACTGGTGATTATACTTGTGCTGTATAAAAGTTTTGGAGATTAGATTTCCTAATTTCCTGCCCAACTTTCTCATCACACAACCAATTCCTCAAATCTTAGGAATAAAAACTACAATGGTTTTCTAGCTCATTGTTTGATTTTATGTATAGAACATGAATTGAAATACTCTGTGGGCACTTATTCATTTTTAATATTCAAATGTTAAAGTGGGTACATTTAGGAGGAAAAATCCGAGACAGTTTTCTTCAGTGCTTTTATATCACAATACATAATGTAATACTATCTTACATAACTAAAACTAGTACCAACTTTTGTTTTGTTTAATATCGACTCTTACGAGAGTGATCTGCATATACACACAGAGTGCTCCTCTAATTATTTTCCTGTGTATGGATTAAATTTCATCATTTTCTTTTCTAGATTGATTCATTTAGAGATCTCTGTTATATTTATATGGATCCACAGTTCACTTACTTCAGAAGGTTAATAGTTTCATAACCCAATTTTCTGGATACTTCTCAGTTCTTCTCTGATATATTTATTTTAAAAGTGTAGAGTATCTACATTCGAGTATGCTAATATAGAATCCATTTGTGGTTTGATTCTATTCTAATACATAGAATTTGTTTTTGTAGAATAATATAATATTATATTAATGCTTCTTTGTCTATACTTACTTGAACATGTAATTTTCAATAATACTGGTAGGATTACTGTGTCATACTATAATATGCACTTTCCCTTTCTATAATATTTGAGAAAAATTCCAATTCAGCTGTAACCTGCTACTAGGCTGAAAGTAGAATGTTTATTTCATAATAATATTTGTTCCAGCCTGCTATCAACTGCTTGTCATTAGTAATAAAATTTGGTTGGTTGACTATTTTACATGTTCACTGAGTTTTCACTATACTTTCTCTACTGAGATCTTGAATTTCTATTTAGTTGTATCTATATTGTCCTTCCCTTCTTGCATTAGACATAATGTAAAAATTATTAATACTTTTAAACAGAATATCAGATTTCCTATCTCCAGATCCAAACCTTAGTACAGTTTTCGACATTCTGGACAATGGATTTCTGAACTTATTCTACCATGCTACTATAGTTACTAGATTTTATCAATCAAATTTGGTAACTTAAAGGCATGGGGTAGTATAGCACTAAATATTCTATATCCCTTCCCTGCACATACAACTATTTATTTTTGAAGCAGATTAAAGTTACACTTTAGTCATTCTAGGGAATTCTTTTAATATCTCCATATTTAAACCAGAATATGGTTTAGAGATTCTGGCTGACATTATTCCCTATTAGCAGATTTATATCTTCTATTTAATTGTGTTAAATAAAAAGAATAACAATTCTCAAAAACAAATTCAAAATAATAGCTACGGTATTTAAATTTTTTTTCCAACAACATCTATTTTAATCACTCACATAATTAATGTGCATACCACTTATGTGATGACCATTCCTCCCAACCTTAGAGCTCCTTTGTCTCTAGAACTCACACCCGAGCTAAGATCCTCTCCTAGAATAGACCAACCGCAATCAGCTATGGAGTAGCTTATTTAAGCTTATGCTCCCCAAAGCCTGTTTCTAATTCTGTGTCTAGAATTATAGGATGCTTTTATTCCTATTTGCCTAGGCTTCCCTTATTTAGGGGATTTTAAAGCTACTTTTTGCTTTTCCAGCTTTTTACCTCTTCCCAACTACTCTCCACATCATTGGGGAAATTTAGATTTTTCCTCAAAAATCTAAATTAGAAATAAATTATTTCAAGGCTTTTTGAAAGATTTTTGGGGAAAGTCCTAGCCCCTTTCCATACCTCTGTAATATCCCGTTTCGGGGATATCTCTAAAACACAGCAAAATCCAACCACAGATTTACTGGGAGGGCATTTACTGGATATTTCATCTCTAAGAAGAATGAGATCCAGAGGCTATCTGGTCCTTTCCAGACTCTGTCTATAGAGCTGCTTGAAGAATACCACTCAAGTAACTTACAGCAATAGGAAAATACATATAAGAGCACACCATGAAGAGACAACGTTTTACAGTGAGCTGTGAGTCAAGAAGATGAATATATATATATAGCCAAGAATGATGTATAGAAGAAAAATATGTACAAGTCTTGAGGAAACAACCTCTCAAGGAAAGCAATACAAGCCTCAACAAGACATGTACATAAACATGAAAAACACTACTATTTCTGCATAAACCCAGGCTATGAAAAACGTAGTCTATGATAGAATGTTGCACCAAAATGATGTTAATACATGGATATGACAATATATGACCCAAAAACAATAGGGGAGCAAAGCTCTAACCCTTATAAGCAAAAATACCTCAACCCTGCAAGGGATTGGCTGAAATACACAAAATGGAAAAAATGTCGGAGTTGCTGGCAGCAGCTGCAACTCAAATCTGAAACTAAGTAGAGAAGTTTGAAGATGATGAAAAATCTGAAGTAGACCTCCTCCAATAGATCTCCAAAGTGGAAGTTTGGTCATTACACTTCAAATCTTACCCTCAAAACAATTTTCAAACCCTCACAGTAGCTACACCATGAAAATAACGCAGTAACTAAGAGGGACTACGCAGTAGGGCAGGAATGAGTGTTGGCTTGATGCCAAGATCTGCAAATCAGCTCCAATATCTCCCAATCTAATCCTCCAAAGGAAAGAGAAACTCTCCCTCTAAAAAACAAGAGAAGGAAGTGGTGTCGTCATGACTCCACAACAACACCCTACAACAGAGTATTATGCTGCTTGCAGCAATAACGCTGTCCTGGAGGATGATGCTAAAAAAATAACCTTGCCCGAGCAGACACTCGAAGTCCCCTGGGGCTAAGGATGAGATCTCCGCATGGAGACACTTGGTGCATTGAACAGTGCTGCAGACAGGCTAAACAACCAGCGTGCTATAGAAGACAAATGTCTCACTCAACAATCAATAAATCAAGCATGCTTGAAATGAGGAGGCTCCTCCATCTTTTATAATGTTGTATTCCCTCAAAAACCCAATGTAGGCTCTCTCTCTCCTCCACATCCTCATCCTTATACACATCCTCATCCTTATCTACGCAGAAGCTTGCAAAAGCTTCTAGAGTGTACATAGGCCCCCTCCTCTACGTGGTGTTAGGCCCCCCTTGACTCCCGCTTAAGTCACAACGTTGTGCTACTACATGGATGTCTTATTTCACTTAAGTGAGTTAGACCCTCTTCACTCACTTTTTATTTATTTACAAACTATAGATGAAAAACTAAACAAAATATAATATTCCAATTAGCTGTCGCTCATTACGAATATTACAGTCCCACCCGGCAAAATGTTGCTTTCCCTCAAGCAACTAAAGGGATAGATGCTGCAAAATTTCTTGTCCTCAAGAAATTCCTGACAAGCCTCCTCTCTAGCTGATGATCCCACTGACACTGCAAGATGTGCCTGGGTCCTAGATGCGCCACTGAATCTTCTCTGTCCTCTGCATCATCCTGATATGAAGGGATCTCTCAATGCCAGGATCCCAAACTGATATCTCACAGTACCAGCCAACCAGCAATCCTCTTGGATCCCATTGCCACCATGGCCAATAATAGCCCAAGTCCCACGGCTCGGACTGCACACTGCTTCTGGTTATGACTGATGCTCTAAGAGGTGAAGACCATCACCCCTGTTGTGCTGCATCTGCCACTGTGTAAGCTGTCCCATCGACTATGTACTAACTCATCACCTCTCTCCACTCAAGGCATGGAGTCTGGAATATAATGAGGAATATATCCCTCTTGTGGATCCTCCATCCCCAAGCAATCATCCAAAAAAAATGAGCTACCTCCCAACAGGGCAACTCCTGAAAATATCCTTCCACCTCAAGCTCCGGTAATGAAGGTGGGCTGAAAATCAGAACTTGGAAAGCTTCATAGCTTACCCCATGCTGTCCTTGTCTCCACTCATAACAAGAGTAGAGTGTATGATAATCCTGGGCTACAAAATTATTTCCCTCCAATGGCAAAGTGAAGAACAATCCTCCAAAGAAGGTTCCTCCAACAATGAAGAACAAGCTGGCCCAAAACAATCTATTTATGAAGAATAGGACATGGTCATCATGGAACATCCTAATGAGAGATTTTCTGAAGGTTTTACATGATGATACATGATGCAAACAATTTCTCACAAGGATATAGCGCAGTCTCATCCACTGCAAGTTCAGAAAATTACATGGCAAGCAATGTCCATGATTCATCGCATCTACTAAATGATAGTAAATGGCTGAATGTAACAACAATAATACATGATCAAGAACTTGCCCATGGCTATACAATGGATGAGTATCAATCTTATGGCCCATCTCGAAAGAGAACAAAAATTTCGCTGTGGTGGCCATATCTCCTCCCATGCTCCCATTAGAACATGTAGTGCGGAAATTGTGAGAATTATTCCCACTCAAAGACACATCCAGCTCATGTGTCTCCCTCATAATCAAGCCTCCCATAAAAATATGATCTATATCAGCAAATGTAGACATTATCAGTATAAAAATAAAGAAAACACTGAAGGTTACAAGTGATGCAAGAAGGTACCAACATCTTTCCCCATAGTGACAACGCAGTTTTACAAGTTGCTGCTTGATAAGAGTACATGGAAAAATGTTTTTGTTAATCATGCATGTGTTCATATGATACATGATATAGTGGAGAAAATGAACATACATGTAGTGATAACAAATTTTCCCAAGGCCACAAAAGAGATGGTTGCCTCCATCATGTAGATTGGCCCAATAAAACTCATGGAGCAATGTGAAAAGCTTGCCTTCTTGTGAAGCAATGCACTGCATGAAAATGGTGAAAGTGTGAAAATCAAAAAATGTATATACAAACTTCTCACAAAATACTGGAAGTAAGATCGTACATGGATCCATGAATGAGTCCTCTATAGTGTGTTGGCATGCTATGAATAAGATTGAACCATGTGCTGTAAAAAGGTAATCCTCCTGATGCTTGGAAATCCAAGTCAAGAAGAATATGCCATAGATGTCTCTATCATCATTACCTCCTCTTTGTTCATCAATTTCAACAAATATGAAGTGATCCTGGGATCTATGGGTTACGGATCCACCATTTCTCTGCTGGGCATACTTCATCCATAAGGTTTTTCTCCAAAGTGACAACGCTGTGAGCTCATGCAAATAAGCTCCTGTCAATACAAAGCTCCGTTCTTTGACATGCTCCTTTTCAAATACTCCTCTAATAATGCTGCAACAAATATGGAATACCTCCCAAGATGGAAGTGCTTTCCAATCCTCATTAAAGACCAAGGAGATAGTTCCATCCCCTCTTCCTGCAACATCATACAAATTGTGAGAGCAAATCTGCCCTTGCTCTTCCAGAAACAAACAAAGCAACAAGACATTTTGTTGCCTCCCCATACCTCCATCATACCAATCATGTGATGAAGACACAATGAATGATATGATTATCATATCAACACCATGCATCCATACTCTATGATGCTCAATGATGCAAGTATCCTGCCATCTTTTCCTCGTCCTCCTAATCTTAGGAAGAGTGTTTTCCAAGTGATGGCCAAACTCTTTCAAGAGTAACCAGCGCAGCGAAGCCTCCTCTTGCCCGGTATGATAGATCTGCAAGTACAAGTGAAAGCCAAACTCCTTCAAGAGTAACCAGTGCAACAAGGCCTCCTTCTGCCTGGTATCATCGATCTGCAGGTAGCTCCCTAGCTCCTTTCTCATCATCCACATCCACTCAATCACCTGTGGATGCATCCTTCTTCTCCTCATCCTGGTACTCCTCCTGTTAGTTCCCAAATCCACCTTAGGCTAAAATAAGGAAGAAAAAGGAAAACACCAAACCACGCTTAGCCTCGTAGCTAGCCCTACGAGGACAGGAGAGGGCTCTCTCCGGGTCTATCTCGGCAACAATGTCCAATAGGGCCTGAGATGACCTATAATGAATATTGATTTTAGGCTAGTAAATATATAGGAAAGAGGTATTTTGATGAATGACTGGGTTTCAGGGATGTATGGGACAAAGAACAGCATGAGCTGAGAAATTGAATCAAAGACACAGAGTGTTTCATGAGGCAAGATAGGCAGGAAGTTTAGCAATCAAATTTGAAATAATATGGAGGTGGAAATACTATTGAGAGTTTGAAAAGGGAATATATAATGAATCCTTTTCAACAGAAGAAGACATACAGAAACATGAACGCTTTCCCAAGGTAGAGCATAACTGGATTCTACCTTTCTTACTTAAAAGCATTCAACTAGCAATGATTATGAATGAACAGTAAAACATAACGAGATACATATGAAACAGAAAGAAAAGACATATGCCAAACTCATACCACAGGAATCTCATGAACTAGAGCTGCATCATTTCATTAATTCTCTGCCAAAACTGTACAGTGAAGCACTGAGTTTTTCTTCCACACCTTTTCCCAGAACTCAGACCCTTTACAAATGATTTTTAATACAATAAATAAACTCAGATGTTGAAAACAGATCGACCAAAACAAGGAATTATTTAATCATCATTAAAAAACAAAACTGAAGAGCCAATCCTCTGTTCTGAAGACAGAACAACGTTCCCCTTGAATTTCTCTTATGACCAATTAAAAGACAAAATCTGAAGCGTAGACCCTTTGAATTGCAACTGAAGTCAAAAATAGGCAATTTGTTCCTATCTCTCTGTTGTGGTAGATATCTTCGTTTTAATTTTGGCTTTTGGTTTTTGAATTTTCACCTTCCCATTGCTGTTTGAATAAAAACCAAATTTTTAATAAAAATGGCTTTTAAATTAAAATTTCACCTTTAATGAAGTGAAACAGAGTTCCACCAATACGCCCAAAACTATTTCCGGTTGTGAATTGTTTCCAAGCACATTGCGCATATTCAATTGGGAAATAAAGGTCCTTGGCATCTGGAGCTGGAGCACATAACTCCTTAACAAGTTCATTGTTGTGGATTTTTGCAAATGCTCTGAGTGAAAGTGTCGAGCTCGGTTTGCCTCTTTTCTGTCTCTTGTCTCAATTCTTGTGAAAAAATCTAGAGCCAAGGTCTTTCCCTCATTGAAGACATTTACCGGACACATCAATGGTTCATCCAGAGTAATCACAGGAAGAACAATCCACTTCAGTTTAGAATTCTTGATGACAGCTATCAGCTCTTGATCCTTTGAACCAGGTATATAATAATCTCGTCCTGAGTCCTCTTTCAACAGTGTATAGGTTCTGTCAACCTCAAGCAATGACTCCACAGAAATTCCATTTTCTGTTTTATCAATACAGGCATTGGTTTTACCAAGATTGTGACGCATCTTCTGTCCTTGTCTATACAGTGCAGTTTGTTCAAGCATTGACTTATGTGCTAGAACATGTCTTCCTTTTAAATTATAAGAGAAATTTAGAGGTCAACTGCTTTTACTGAGGCGACCGTAAAGATTGACCTCATATTCCATGAGTTGAAAATCCTTATCCACCTGAATACAAAGGCTGTTGAGTTTCTTGCAGTGCTGAGTTGTTCCCTGACAGTTTTGAGAATGTACAGCAAGGACCCATTTATCAAATGAAAAATAGTATACACTGCATGGAATTCCAATATTGCGGAACTCCTCTGCAGCTTTGCTCTTAAGATCAGATGGTAATTTGTCACTCTCAGTTAAAACCTCAGGGTTCTGCAGCCTGACAATGTTCCGTTTCTCTGATCGTAAAATAGCTTCCCACGATTGCAAACACGTTATAAAATCCGCAACAACAGGTACATGTGCAGTGTGATCATCAATAGTAGAATTCCATCTGAATAAATTAATATCTGATACAGGAGAATGATTGGAAGCAAAAGTGAGACACTGTTGTTGAACTGGAATATTATGTTTTCCCTGTACAGCTGTAGTTCCATCCATGGTCCCAGTGACAATTTTGCTTTCATCGATAAACTCAACAAAGTTCACAACACTCTCCTTATCCAATCGCACCAAACACTGTCCAAAAGCGTTTCACAGTCTTACAAATTTATTTGGAGCGAGGAATTCGAATTTTTATAGAGCAGAGGCGAAAATTTTCTGTTCCAACTCTGTGCGTCGTGCACTCTGCCCAGTGCACCGCGCCAGTGTTATTTTACACTGCAAAAAACATTTCTATGCACTGCGCACCTTCAGTGCGTTGCGCCTGCCTCCCAACGCGTCGCGCTCAACATTTCTCCATAATTCCAGCCTTTCAAACCTTGATTTTGCTCTTCGTGATTTCTCGTGGCTTCTTTGAGGTTTTGGTATGCAAATGGAGCTTGCACTTGGAAAGATCAATGCAATTTAATTTTCATTTTGACAAATCCGCTTTTGCAGACTTTGGAACTTTTCACATTTTTAATGTAAAATCTATCTTTTGTTTCCTCTTGATTTTAGGACTGATGATGAACTTACTTTGTATGCTTGCAGGGATGATTTGAAGTGGATCAAGGTGGTGCCTGAAACAATTCATGACTAAATATTTTTTGAAAAATTACATATTTAGAAAAACAAATTTGATGATTTCTTCTTCAAAACAAAGTTTTGAAGAAGAAACATTCTCAAGCCTTGTTGACGATGAAATTTTGCAATGGAAAATGATTAGGAACCTCTCATGCATCTGCTGGTTTTATTTGGAAATTTGAAGACTAAATCGACAAAACCCTAGACCTAAAAAATCTAAAAGATTCTTTGTTGACCAAAATACCATCCATGACTATGAATGACTGAAACATTGATTTCGATGAGTTTTTATGAACTTTAATGGTCGGACACACACCAGCAGATACATGACATGAGAGAAAACCAAGCCCTTCCACCAGATAATGGCATGCCCCTAGCAGAATGCAGATTAATGAGCGGAATGAGACACCTAAACAATGAAATGCAATAAAAGAAATGATCTCTAATGGAGAAATGTAAAGACCGACTCTAACACCTCCCATGAGGGCTACCATCCTCCCAAATCAAATTCATGTCTTTGCACTTCATGGGATTTTGAAATGTACGCTTCTCAAGGAACAATGAGACCCTATCAAGAATCAAATAAGTGGTAGAAAAAAACCTCCCATGATGATGTGTATGGCTCAAGGGATGTCCAACACAAGCATGAGAGATGTTATCCATCCTAAGATGTCCTCCATCTTCTATCTGCTCTTGTGAGAAGGGAAGAAACACATTGCATCCCATGGTGTGTCGAAGTGCATATCCAATGAGATCTCTCCTTGAGACCTCCCTTTCATCCATAGGCTTCCAAAACCAATGAGGTCTTGGATCTAAAAGTAGAAGTTCCTCTTTGAGCTAAGAAGAGCTCATTGAGAAAGTGTCATCTTGAAGGGAGAAAAGGTTTCTTACTCCAAGATGTCTACCATCAATCTTCAAGGCTTCAAACCCCAACCTCCAATGTGATGTACAATCCAACAATGGCTCATGAGAATTATGGTTTCATTCCTTCTTGAGTGTTTCCATGTTGCACAACGCAGTGCAACCAAGCTGCTCTATAGTAGCAGTGAGGTTTGATCCTTGGTCATGAAAAAGTAAATCTCCACATTGATCAAAAGAATTTGATGCAACAATGGAATGTGGAAATCTTTTCATACCTTGATGTGCATTTGGAACTTCTTTCATGGCTACAACAGTCCCTTCCTCAAAAGTATTGTCTGCCCCAACTGTTGATGCATGTGGCTGCTCCTCCATGAGAGTGACAACGTTATCACAAGCCTCCTCAAGAGGTGATGTGATCTCTTCTTTCTTTGCTCTTTCTCCATCAAAGGTTTGGATCAACCCTTGAGTGAATTCTGCAAAAGTATCCACCCTTGCATGGCTCAAGTGGCTACATCACCAATCATAGGCTTCACCCTCCAAATGCAGCGCTGAGATTTCAACACCTTCTTCTCCTGCTACAAGATGTATAGGAAAAATTCCTCCAACTTTCTCGCCCAAATTTCTGCATTAGATGACCCATCAAAAGTAGACAACAAAAATCTATTGCCTTTGATTTCTTTTCTGCTGCATGGCCTCTTCTCTTCCTTCAACTAGATGAAATGAGGAAAATATGGAGTTTCCCTGAAGGCTCTAGGTTGAGATCTATACTCAACAAGGTAATCACTGAGAATATGATGATCCAAGTATCTTCCATGCTCTATATCGTCTTCTTGATGAGAATAGGAAATGCATGGTACTTCCTCTTATTTTTCTTCAATCTTCTTGACCCCCTCAAAGGTGGATGCATTTCATTTGGATCCGAAAATAGATGAGAATAAACTCATCTTTTTCACCTTTTCGGTCTTCTTGGGCTTAGACTCATAGGGACTAGTGGATCCCTCATACATGGGAGAAGGTGACTTCCCAATGGTATGCTGCAACTTTGAACTCTGCGTGCTAGATCCCCCATTGTTCCGTTCACTTTCATCCTGCCTAAGATGACAGTAATATTTGAAAGGCAATGATACTCTGAAGTCTTCCACCTTGGACTGCCATTCTCAGAAATAATCTCCAAAGGGTATATGATCATGCTGCCTCTCTTTTTCCATAGATACTAGAGGTATGAATGTAGGCATTGTGATAATGTCCATAGGATGAGCCATAACTATGCTCTGATACCACTGTAGTATCTCGTTTCGGGGATATCTCTAAAACACGGCAAATTCCAACCAACGATTGACTAGGAGGGCATTTACTGGATATGTTGTCTCTAAGGATAACAAGATCTAGAGGCTATCTGGCCCTTTCCAGACTCTTTCTATAGAGCTTCTTGAAGAATCCCACTGAAGTGACTGACAGCAATAGGCAAACACATATAAGAGAACACCATGAAGAGATAGCATTTTACAGTGAGCTGTGAGACAAGAAGATGAATATATATATATATATATAGAGCTAAGAATGATGTATAGCAGAAAAATATGTACAGGTCTTGAGAAAACAACCTCTCAAGGAAAGCAACACAAGCCTCAACAAGACATGTACATGAACATGAAAAAAATTGTTATTTCTGCATAAACCCAGGCTATGAAAAACACATTCTATGATAGAATGCTAATCCAAAATGATGTCAATACATGGATATGACAAGATATGGCCTAAACACAATAGGGGTGGAAAGCTCTAACCCTTATAAGAAAAAATACCTGAACCCTCCAAGGGATTTTCTGAAATACACAAAATGGAAAAAACGCCGGAGTTGCTGGGCAGCAGCTGCAACTCAAATCTGAAACTAAGTACAGAAGGCTGATGATGATGAACAATGTGAAGTAGACCTCCTCCAATAGATCTCCAAAGTGGAAGGCTGATCCTTACACTTGAGATCTTACCCTTAAAACAATCTGGAAACCCTCACAGCAGCTACACCAAGAAAATTTCTTAGTAACTAAGAAGGACTGCGCAGTAGGGCAGGAGTGAGTGTTGGCCTGATGCCAAGATCTGCAAATCAGCTCCAATATCTCCCAATCTGATCCTCCAAAGGAAAAAAAGACTCTTCCTCTGAAAAACAAGAGAAGGAAGAGGTGTCATGACAACTCCACGGCAACACCCTACAACACAGTATTATGTTGTTGCAGCAATAATGCTGTCCTGGAGGATGATGCTGAAAAAATAACCTTGCCCGAGCAGGCACTCAAAGTCCCCCGGGGCTAAGGGTGATATCGCTGCACGGAGACACTCGGTCCACTAAACAGTGCTGTAGATAGGCTAAAAAACCAGCGTGCTAAAGAAGACAAATATCTCACTCAACAATCAATAACTCAAGCATGCTTGAAATGAGGAGGCTCCTCCATATTTTATAATGTTGGTTTCCCTCCAAAACCCAAGGTAGCCTCTCTCTCTCCTCCACATCCTCATCCTTATCCACATCCTCATCCTTACCTGCGTAGAAGCTTGCAGAAGCTTCTAGATTGTACATAGGCCCCTCCTCTATGTGGTGTTAGTCCCCTTTGACTCCCACTTAAGTCACAACGTTGTGCTACTAGGTGGATGTCTTATTTCACTTAAGTGAGTTAGACCCTCTTCACTCACTTTTTATTTATTTACAAACTATATATGGAAAACTAAACAAAATAGAATATTCCAATTAGCTGTCGCTAATTAGGAATATTACAACCTCATGGATTTGGCAAGTGATCTCAAAAATCTCATTTGGTCAATATGCATAGAAATATTTTATTTATTTTTCATAATTAATTACATTCACACAATAATTATCCATTGGGGTCCACTCCCCTTTGGAATGAAGTTCAAATTTCTAATTTGAAAACATAAAACTAGGGGTGTTACATATTCCCCCTCTAAAAACAAACATTGTCCTCGGTGTTAACATCCAACTACTAGAGTTTATTTTGCAAATAGATATGGATATTTTTCCATCATCTCAGCTTCTCTTTCCGACGTAGCTTCTTTAGCGGTAAAGTGATTCCACTGCACCTTTACTCTTGCTACTGTTTGGTTTCTCAATTCAATTTCTTCCCGCTCCAATATTTGAAGTGGTTCTGGAAGGAATTCTCTTTCTGGTTCCACCTGTATCACATTCCAATCAAAAATATGAAAAGAATCATGTATATATCTTTCTAATAACGAAACATGAAACACATCATGCACTTTAACATGAGGAGGTAAGGCCAGCTTATAAGCCACTGGTCCCACCCTTTCTAACACCTCAAAAGGCCCACAATATCTAGGAGCCAATTTTGCACAACTTCCAACATAAAGTGTGCTCTTTTTTGGTTTAATACGCAGGTACACATGATCACCCAATTTTAACTCTTAATGGACCCTCTCCTTATCAGCATAGATTTTTTGTCGATCTTGTGCAGTCTTGATGTTTCTCTGTATTTTTTTGACAATCCTTTCCATTTCTTGTAGAGTATCTGGCCCCAATACTAGCTTATCTTCAAGTTGGCTCCAACTTAAAGGAGTATGACATTTTATTCCATAGAGTGCTTCAAAGGGACTCATTTTGATAGAGGTTTGATAGCTGTTGTTATAAGAAAATTCAGCTAAATGCAAGTAGTCTTCCCATTTTGATGGCCTATCCATCACATACATTCTCAGCATATCCTCCAAAATCTGATTTTTTCTCTCTGTTTTCCCATCCGTCTGAGGGTGATAAGCAGTATTAAAATTCAATTTAGTGCCCATTCCCCCAAACATACCTTTCCAAAAGGCGGTTGTGAACTTAGCATCTCTATCAGAAATAATCATCTTTGGGACCCCATGTAGCCTTACTATTTCTTTCAGGAACACATCTGCTACTTGGGCTATCCCAAAAGTAGATTTTACAGGTATGAAGTGTGCAACCTTTGTTAAGGTGTCTACCACTACCATCACTGAGTCATGCTGGTACTTTGTTTTGGGTAACCCGATTATGAAATCTATAAAAACAATGCCCCATTTCAATTTTGCAATTGGCAAGGGATTTAAAATACTAGCTGGGTGCTGATGCTCAACTTTAACTAGTTGACATTCCATGTGTCTAGCTAAATATTCTGCTACATATTTTTTCATTCTTGGCCAAAACAATTTCTTTTTCAAAGCTGTTAGAATTTTCTGATACCCAGGATGTATTGAATATCGTTGTTTATGATATTCATCTAGGATATTTTTTTTCAAGGACTCTACATTGGGGATATACAATCTATTTTTATAGCAGATCAACCCTTTTTGGTTTTGGGTGTATTCAGCCATTTCTTTCTTTCTCATTTTCACTTGTAGATCCTCATAATTTGGATCTTGATCTGCCACCTTTCTAATTAGTTCTTCTAGGTCAAAACTAGCACTACTCCCAATGTTGCTTATGTTTTGGCAAACATTTCTGCTAAGTGGATCAACAATTTAGTTTTCTTTCCCTTTGATATGTTTTATAACCATATCAAATTCACTCAGAAAAGACAGCCATCTGGCTTGTCATGCATTCAAATCTGTTTGAGAAAAGAAATACTTGAGACTAATATGATTTTTCATCAATGTAATTTTTTTCCCAAGAAGATAGTGTCGCCACATCTTCAAGGCATGAATTACAACAGCCAATTCCAGATCCTATACACTGTAATTATGTTCATGTTTCTTGAGTTTTCTAGACTCATATGGAATAACAGAATTTTCTTGCAACAACACTCCTCCTAATCCTTCTCTACAAGCATCAATACACATAACAAGCTCTTTGTCAGGATCTGCAATCTTCAGTATAGGGGCTATAGTGAGTTTTTATTTTAGTTGTTCAAAGCTATTTTTGCATTTTTCAGTCCACTCAAAGTTGGTGCCTTTTCTCTGTAGTGAAGTTATGGGATATGCTATTGCAAAAAATCTTTCCACAAACCTTTGATAATAGCCTACAAATCCCATAAATGATCTCACTGCTGAAACATCAGTTGGCACCAACCATTCTCTAATAGCCTTTATTTTCTCAAGGTCCACAACCAATCCTTGTTTAGAAATAATATGCCCCAAGTATTGAATCTTGTCTTTATAAAAATCACATTTACTGAATTTGGCATATAACTAGTTTTCCTTCAAAGTCTGCAAAACTATCCTTAAGTGTTATTGGTGCTCTTCCTCACTTTTTGAATAGACTAGAATATCATCTATGAACACTAGTACAAATTTATCTAAGCACTTGTTCAAAACATTGTTCATTAGGCACATAGAAGTGGGAGGAGCATTTGTCAAACCAAAAGGTAGGACTACAAATTCGTAGTGACCATACCGAGTTTGAAAAGTTGTTTTACTAATATATTCTTCCTTAATTCTGAGTTGGTGATAACCAGTCCTCAGATCAATCTTAGAAAATACTAAAGCCCCTCTCACTTGATCAAAAAGGTCATCAGTTCTGGAAAATGGGTACCATTTTTTGATTTTCAACTTATTCAATTGACGGTAGTCAATGCACATTCTGAAGGTTCCATCCTTCTTTTTCACAAACAACACCAGTGATCCCTAATGAGATACACTCGATTTGATGTAACCTTTATCCAATAGTTCTTGCAGTTGCATCTTCAACTCCATGAGTTCAGGGGGGCTCATCTGGTAAGGGGCTCTAGAAACTGGTGTTGCTCCTGGCACCAAATTGATGGAAAAATCGATTTATCTTTTCGGGGGAAGATGAGGAATCTCATCTGGAAAAACTTCTTTGAAATCTATTACCACTGGTAAAGTGTCTAGCAGGTTTCCTTGAATTTTTTGTCCTAATTCTTCAACATGTACAGCATATAGTTGATATCCTTTTCTAGCTATTCTTTTTAATTGCAGAGCTGATATTTGTCTTGCAAAGATTGGTTTTGGTTTTCCTTTTAGTATAAAGGGTCTCCCTTCCCAATCTATGCAATGTAGAGTTTTATCCCAACCATTCATCATAACCTTTCTTTTTTCTAACCAGTCCATTCCTATCAGAAAATGATATAAGCCTAAGGGAAAAATGTGTAACTTTACTTCTGTCTAGAAATCATTTAATTTAATGGCTCTTTTAGGCAACTTATGAGTTACTTTTCGTTTGGTACCAGTGGATAACTGGACCAACCAAGACTGTTGAAATTTTTCAGTTTTGAGATTACATTTCTCTACAACTTGTGGACTAATGTAACTCAAAGAAACACCCGGATCAATTAAAACTGTAATATATTGGTCAACAATCTTACCTTCCATAGCTACCATGGTAGCTTCATGTTCTGCTTGTCGGTTCTCCAAAGCTGCACTGATAGTGGGTATATTCCTTGCTATATCATTCACTGTGGTAGCTTCTCGACTTCTCATAATCATCTGAATATTTCAGTGTGGACAGTTCCTTAACAGATGAGGTTCTCCACAAACCCAATATTCCAATGGTTTCCGTATTTTAACTATTCCCTCCTTCTTATTATCTCCCTCTATTTTTTTTGAACCAACTTAAGACTGAGCAGTTTGACTTTCCTTTGGTTTGTTAAATTTTTTCCACTGATGATCCCTACCAAAGTTCTTCAAGTAAGCTGGTTTCTGCTTCTTTCCTTTAAATTCACCCTTGTTTACCCAAATTTTTCCATGTTCACTCTTTCCTTTAAACTGCTGGTAGCATAATCTATCTTTCCTCACCCCTTCGTCCATATTTTTTGGATTATCGAACTCTATTTTCTCCTTGTACACAGTAGGAAAACCATTCAAAAAACTTTGTACCTTGGCCTTCTCTTCACGAATATAAGGAACATACCTTAAAAAATTTGTAAACTTAGTGAAAAACCCATCTATGGTGAGTTGTCCCAATCTAAGTTCATGAAACTCCTTTGCCTTATCATCATAATAGTGTTCGTTCAAATAGCGGTTTTTAAACTTGACTTGGAAATCTTCCCAAGTCACTGTTTTTTCATCAATGGCATGAACCATTTTCGTCTCCTCCCACCACAAGGAGCCTTACCTTGCGACTAGTCGACAACTAATCTGGCCTTCATATTTCTTTCATATTCATAGACCTGAAAATACTTAATCATATTCAACATCCATGCCTCAGCATCTTCCTCCTTCTCCCCATCATAGGAGGGAGGTTTAATTTTTCGGAATTCACCCTACAATTCCTTCCTCTGTTTAGACTGATCTATATTAGTGTCGTCTTCCTTAGAATCATCTGAGAACTTGACTTTCTTCCTCTTTCCAGAACCTTCACCTTCTTGGCTATTCCGCGAAGTCAGTTCTCATATGAGATTTTTCTACTCCTTACTAGCTAATGACAACTTCTCATTCTGGCTTCTTAGCTCAGCCATTTCTCGTTGCAACCTATGCAACATAGTCATCAAAGGAGCATTGGGATCTGGCATGTTATCTCCATCACCCAGATCAACATAAATTTCATCTCCTTTAGCCATTGACTGTTCAGTTTTAGTACCACTATACACTAAACAAAACAACATCATTAAAAAAAAAATTTCCCAGAAACAAAAAAAACAATTTTATGGAGTGAGCACAATCAACAACCCAGTTTTTATAACGTGGCTTTGATACCATTTGTAATATACCTCATTACCACACAATTTTTTTTTTTCAAGTCTATACATGAAGAACCAACTTAATAGTTTCAAATAGATTTCTCCTTATACTATTTTTGTAGTTGATTTGGTCTTAATATTTAATTAAGACAATAATCAAATATTTCCATGTGACTATGATAGTTTTATCACTATAGTATTTCCCTTGATATTGACTACATACATCCAAATTTTAAATTTACAATCCCCCTTGATTTCGTTAGTTGCCTTTACTTAGCTCGTAAATGTTTCTCTTAAGACATCTCTTGTACACGTTTAGTTTGGTAAAGGCCAATAAAATAGTATGCCTTACGTTGATATTTGATTGTGCTAACGTTTTAATCGTTTCTATGGAATAACGATTTAGGTTTATTCGCATTATTATGTGGATCTCGGCAGATCAATCTTGTATATGGGAAGATATTTATGTCATTTCCATTTCATCCTTACGGGTCATATCTCTGACATATGGTACTTTTATGATTCTCATATTTTTATGTCATAACGCATTGCTTTAACGTTTCTCCCATTCTATTCCTTGAGCCATGAAATCTAACATAGTTTATTGGTTCCATATGATGGTTCTGAATTTGAATTAACTCTCTCCTCTGCCATGGTACCATTAGCGTTTAATAGCATTAGGGTTTTTGTCACTTCAGTAGAATGGCCATCGATTTATCAGAGAATCGTTAACTTCTTGACACTTGTAAGGATGGATTAAGTTAAGGTTTTTTTTTTCATTCCCTATAAATTTTTGCGTTTAACTCTATTCCCTTTCTCTCGTTACTTTTTCCTTCATTCATGAGTGCGCTAATTTCTTCACACTATGTGAAATGGTATAGTTCCACGCTGGGTTAACCTTTTTTGCAAAGACTCTATGGTGTTTTACAATACGAGCCTAACACCTTCGCCCTTTTCGCACACAAGTACGTCTCACTTGCAGAGTTATATTTTCTTGAGCCCATTTAAACTTTGTAATCTATGAGTGATTGTGTATTAATGGAGTTAAATGGATAACTTTCTAGAATGATTCGGTTGTTTGTATTTCCCCAGAGTTTCTTTCTTATTCGTGATATAAGTATAATCACAGCCAATGTTAGCTAGGCCTGTAAAGTGTTTTTGAATTCTATGTCTCAAACGTTTATAGCTCTTTCGTTAAGGATTCCATAAGAACTCAAATTTCACTTTTTTGGGTCTGCGATGTGATTAATTAGCTTATGACATCTCTTTGCCAAATATTTTTAACACTTTTCTTTGGTTATAAAGGAATTCCTTCAGATATAATTATACATTTCCATTCGGTTGTCTCAATATATTCCTTCTGAAAATTTTCTACTGATATTCAAAATTGGTAACCTTCTTCTCATTCAATTTCTGTTGAATATTTGTGTCCAACCACGCTGACCTGAGAGAGAATCAAGGTCTTTCTTTTTCGTTCTCGACCAGGTTAATAATTGCTTCGTTTCCGTCACTACGATGAAAGGCGTCATTTATTCCAAAGGATTTATGAGTTATTACCAAGCCATCACTGGTGATTATACTTGTGCTGTATATAAGTTTTGGAGATTAGATTTCCTAATTGTTCTTAATTCAAATACTATTCTGGTAGTTAAATTTTTTTCTTATACTGACTAGGTTATTTTCTACGATATAAATTTCGACCTCTACGGTTTCCATTACTTCAAGGTATGGAACCTGTCTTTTCCACGATTTGACCTGAAGTTTTAATTCAGTGAAATTTTATATAAATTTCAATTTCTTTTATGGTATATTGTCCACAGGTAATTAGTGCTACCACTTCTCGGATTAATTCTTTTCGATTTACCTGGGAAGTTTGATCCACTAGCCTTTGTATACATATTTTGTTTTTGTTTTGGAATGTATATAGGATTTCCTGCCCAAATTTCTCATCACACCACGATTTCCTCAAATCTGAGGACTAAAACCTACAATGGTTTTCTAGCTCGTTGTTTGATTTTATGTATAGAACATGAATTGAAATACTCTATGGGCACTTATTCATTTTTAATATTCAAATTTTAAAGTGGGTACATTCAGGAGGAAAAATCCGAGACAGTTTTCTTCAGTACTTTTATATCATAGTACATAATGTAATACTATCATAAATAACCAAAACTGGTACCAACTTTTGTTTTTTTTAATATCGACTCTTATGAGAGTGATCTGCATATACACACAGAGTGCTCCTCTAATTATTTTCCTGTGTATGGATTAAATTTCATCATTTTTTTTCTACATTGATTCATTTAGAGATATTTGTTATATTTATATGCATCCACAATTCACTTACTTCAGAAGGTTAATAATTTCATAACCCAATTTTCTGGATACTTCTCATTTCTGCTCTGATATCTTTATTTTAAAAGTGTAGAGTATCTACATTCCAATATGCTAAGATAGAATCCATTTGTGGTTTGATTCTATTCTAATACATAGAATTTGTTTCTGTAGAATAATATTATTTTATATTAATGCTTCTTTGTCTATACTTACTTGTACATGTAATTTTCAATAATACTGGTAGGATTACTTTTTCATACAATAATATGCACTTTTCCTTTTTATAATATTTGAGAAAAATTCCGATTCAACTGTAACTTGATACTAGGTTGAAAGTAGAATGTTTATTTCAGAATAATATTTGTTCTAGCCTGCTATCAACTGCTTGTCATTAGAAATCAAATTTGGTTGGTTCACTATTTTACATGTTCACTGAGTTTTCACTATACTTTCTCTACTGAGATCTTGAATTTCTATTTAGTTGTATCTATCTTGTCCTTCCCTTCTTGCATTAGACAGAATGTAAAAATTAATAATACTTTTAAGCAGAATATAAGATTTCCTATATCCAGATCCAAACCTTAGTACAGGTTTCGACATTCTGGATGATGGATTTCTGAACTTATTCTACCATGGTACTGTAGTTACTAGATTTAATCAATCAAATCTGTTAACTTAAAGGCATGGGGTAGTATAGCACTAAATATTCTATATCCCTTCCCTGCACATACAACTATTTATTTTTTAAGTAGAATAAAGTTACACTTTAGTCATTCTGGGGAAATATTTCAATATCTCCAGATTTAAACCAGAATATGGTTTAGAGAGTCTGGCTGACAGTATTCCCTATTAGCAGATTTATGTCTTCTATTTAATTCTATTAAATAAAAATAATAACAATTCTCAAAAACTAATTCAACATAATAGCTACGATATTTAACAAATTTGTCCAACAACGTCTATTTTAATCACTCACATAATTAATGTGCATACAACTTCTATGATGACCAGTCCTTCCAACCTTAGAATTCCTCTGTCTCTAGAACTCACCCCCGAGCTGAGATCCTCTCCTAGAACAGACCAACCACAATCTGTTCTGGAGTAGCTTATTTAAGCTTATGCTCCCCAAAGCCTGTTTCTAATTCTGTGTCTAGAATTACAGGATGCTTTTATTCTTGATTGCCTAGGCTTCCCTTATTTAGGTACTTTTAAAGCTTCTTTCTATTTTTCTAGCTTTTTACCTCTTCCCAACTACTCTCCATATCATTGGGGAAATTTAGTTTTTTCCTCAAAAATCTAAATTATAAATAAATTCTTTCAAGGCTTTTTGAAAGATTTTTGGGGAAATTCTTAGCCTCTTTCCTTACCTCATGGATTTGGCAAGTGATCTCAAAAATATCATTTGGTCAATATGCACAGAAATATTTTATTTATTTTTCATAATTAATTACATTCACACAATAATTATCCATTGGGGTCCACTCCCCTTTGGACCGAAGTTCAAATGTCTAATTTGAAAACATAAAACTAGTGGTGTTACACAAGATCATGTGACTGTAACCCTCATGCTACAAGAGTGGAGCCACCAAGGGATCAAAACTTGCAGACCCTGAGATTGGTTTTCATAAAATGGTATCAAGGCAGCGAATAAATATTTCGTGAAGAAAAAACTTTGAGTTGTGATTGGGTAGAAGTTGTTGCAGAAATTCAACCACAACTGAAGTTGTAGCTAGAATTGTCAAGTGAAGTGAGAAAAGTGCAACATAGAGAAAAGGGTAGAGGAAGCTCAAGAAGATTCCAAAGTAGGTGAACATGAGATTCCAAAGTCGAAGCCAAAGGACAGATTCTGTGAGGTGTCTTTGTCGTCTATGGTTGTCGCTCCCTGAGTAGAGCATAAGCTTAGTGATACATGAGGAGAAATAAGGTTGAAGATGGAGATGGTCGATATGTAGAAATGACTACACATATCAACATATCATGAAGGTTTCAAGAGTGGGAGTCTGATGCAAGATTATCCACCCACCCCAAATAAGATTTTGGTTCTTTGACGCTTCGAGAAGGGCGAAGTGGCACTTGACAAAAGAGGACATGATTTTTTTTATTTTAATGTAAAATGAAAAAGAATTTATAAATCCTCTAGATGGCGACTAGCTCACAAGAATGAGTAATGAATTTGAATGCCACTACTCAGATTTTATGGTGCCACAGAAGCATGGTTTGGGTAATCTGTTGCTACATAGAATGTTTAAGGAGTTTGTTGCTACAAATAAAAGGCATAGAGATTCAAGATCGTGGGCCCATAACCCATAGGCTTCAAAAGTGGAGCCACTAGGGGATCAAAATTTGTGGACCCTTTGATCAGTTTTCATGAGATAGAGAACATAATAAAATTTTTCCAATTGTCCAAATTTAATTCAATTAATTTCATTAAAAAAATTAATAATAATAGTAAGATAAAAAAATAAAAGAAAATTATACATCTTCATAAAAAATTGAATTCAACCCACAAAAACATATGGATGTATACTTAGCTTTTGTTTTTTTGGAAGCTTGGCAGGACTACATCTCCATCATGTCCAATATATCACCCCAATCGGGCCGTGAAATTGAACCGGTGACTTCACATCAAGGAGTTCCTTAACAGAGAACCCAATCACCATCTACCCAAGACCGCATGGACATATACTTGGATTTTTAAAATTTATTTGAAAATTTAATTATTTTAAGCTATTATTTTAAATAAAAAATGAAATATTACTAAAGTTAAAATTAAAAATTTGAAGAAAAATAAATAAAAATTAAATAATCAAGCATAAGAATTCATAATGATGATGCTGGTGGTGGTTGTGGTTAACGTCCATAAAGACCAATATCAAATATATATATATATATATATATATATATATATATATATATATATATATATATATATATATATATATATATATATATATATATATATATATATATATATATATATATGTTTGTGTGTGTGTGTGTGTCATTTTCTTTGAACCCCTCAATCAAGAACCTAGGTTGATTTTGGTTTTATTTATATTGAAACATCATTTTATTAAATTAAATTAATATATTTATTGAAATCATTATTATAAATTTAGTTGAAATAAAAATAAGTAATAACCTATAAAATATTATAATAGAATATATTTGTATTTTTAAATACTATCTTATTAATAGTTAAATTTCATTAAATTATATTAAACTTAAAATGACAAAGTAAAAAATGATAGAGGAGAGAAACCTTTTTTTTTTGTATGAAAATATATTCAGGTTATATTAACATGAAATAGGTTACTAAAAGTACATACAAGATTTCAATATATGCCTTTGAGGGAAGAAACCCGAGATGAGGAGCATAAGTACTCTATCCCAAGAGGGAGAAACCAAAGCCTTCTAGTTTTGTGGATTGTATAAATCAATAATGTTTGACTAAAATCATGCTTATGATAATCGAAAATACATAATTGTTGTATGAAATTACAAAAATGATGCATAATGAGCGAAAAAATCATGCATTATGATCCAAGGAGCTTCACAGTGTTGTGTTGTCCAACTTAAAAAAATGGAACGAGAGTGGCCTACAGAGAGGCAAGATTATAGAGGAAAAACTAACCTGAGAGTCACCATGTTGAAGAGAGCTAAATTATGTCACATTGAAATTGCATGGTTGCTACACTGGAACCACATTAAACCATGTTTGTGCCATGAGCCTGCAATATATGAGTATCAATTGGATGCTCCTCCACAATATAGCATTGGAGGAGACAAGGGCACATCAACCACTGAGGGGTTGGGATCTCGGGAGGGAGGGGAATGGGTCATGAGGGCACAAGGGAAGGGAAGGGAGGAGGAGAGAACAGGTGCAAAGTGGGAGGAGGAAGGACCTAGGGAAGAGGAGGAAGGAATGTTGGGCGATAATCCCACACGGAGGTTCCTAAGCACCTACCTGAAGATGAATTAATGTAAATTTGATGGTTGAGGAGTTTTGTTATCCAACCAAAAACTCACTTTCTATCATGGGCACACTACTGCATTTGATGTGCGAGGATGTTCCTCAGTTCCCATAACATCTCCCGACCCTTGTGTAATTCATCTTCCTCCATAACCAGGACTTCCCTAGGAAAGGAGTTAGTAATTCCACTCTCGAACATAGCTATAATGGTGGTGTCGTCGAAGGAGGTGTAGGGGTGCCCCCTTCCTCTCCCTTTGTAGGGGCGTCAACGTATGACCCTATCACAATTAAGGGCCAAGAGGTTACATAACAAAATTCTAGAAAATAGGCCAAGAAAAGTGAGGAGAATGATTGAAGGAGATTCTAGTTTCGAGGAAGGAATGAACATAGAGGAAGGTCATTTCAATGTTGGGGCGCGGAAGGAGAGGAGTCACATATTAAGGCAACTTTCTCGCAGGAGAGTGAGTGAATGTTGGGAGCGCCACTTCATGCAGAGGGTGAACCATCTCGCGATTTTTGTCTGTAGGCCTTGAGATAGGTGCTTCAGACTGCCTCATCACCCGGATCCATGAGGAGAGAAAACATAACTATATTAAAATTTATTTTATTATTAAATATTTTTTATACAATTAGAAAAAGTATATTTATCTTCAAAATTATTTTATTTTTAAATATACTTTAAAAATTATATAAAATACATTGAAAAGAAAAATATTATTTAAATAATCATATATATATTAATTAAATAATCTTAGATCATGTTTAATTGGGCAATTTAAATGAAGTATTATTTGTGACGAGGTCTATGGTTCTAATCCTTATGATTCCCTTATGCTTGTGGAAGAGGCACATGCATGCATTTTGATAAAAGTTGGAATTGACTCCATGTGATGTGAATACGAAAGTCGCCCAATTTAGAATTGTATATATAACATGACCTTTCTAGCAAAAGTATTGTATATATTACTATTTTTTTCTTAAATATTATTTTTTTAATATATTCATGATAATATTAAATATAGAAAAGGTGAAATTTCTAACAAAATTATTTTATATTTTAACAAAATATAGGTGGTTTTTCAGAGCTACTTAAAGGTATAATGCACTACGAAAACCCCTCAATACTTAAATACAAAGAGTGAAGGGAGCTCTACTTCAATCGTTTATGAGGCAAAATATTTTCTAAGGATTTTCAAATGGGGTAGCAAGCTAAGTGGGCCTTATTGTGGGGAAAAATCCACAGTCAAGCATAGTTGAGCCAAAGGCAATCTGGGATGGGTGACCTCTTGGGAAGTCCTGGTTACCAAGTGCAAACCACATAAGTGATGATTGACACAATGTGATTCATTTTAGTAGTTTCAATCCCACTTCTTCACCCCTGTGAGCATCACTAGATGCAATGAGTGCTAAAGGAACTATTCAAAAATCATGATAAATTAGTTACTTTAGACGACCTCTCATGGAAATTTCCATAGATGAATGACTTACTTAACACAATTGAACCCCAAAAAATGATATCAGGTATATTTCTTATTTAAAATGCACTTAATTGAGAATTTTTTTAATTATTAATTTTTTTTCATTGAAATGGATTAAGTTAGTTTATTGGAAAATGACCAAGGATTTGTAATGTAAGTAGTACTCTCCCAGCCTCACCTCGACTGGATCTGTTGGCCAGGAGAGATAAATAGAAAATAAGAGAAAAATGCCAAAAAATGTAGCGTGTCCTTATGTAAAAAGGACATAAGCTCAAAAAAATAGTGGGAATAAATACATAACCAACTAACAATAGATATTACAAGGAAGAGTCAGGAATTTCCCAATGCTTAAAGGCATAAGGGGCCTCTATCCCGCATGAACATGTTCTCCAAGTAAACAATTATTATTTCAATATGATCTAGCCTCCCAACTATGTATCCTGTTCTCCTCACAATGGAATCCAATATTCCCTACATAACCCATTTGTTGTGTTGTAAATCATTCATGAAGGAAATATCTTCATTCTTGTGATCATGTCGTTGCTGGCATAGCTGTACCAAAATGAACATGATATTTCTTATCTTCTTATGAAAGGACTTTAGTGAAGGTGGTCAAACTCATGGAAAATTCTCATGGGCCAACTCACCATTAGATGCCACTTTAATCACTTTCCCCACCTTCCCCGACACCCACCCTGCCATCACAATTCAAAACATTTCAATGGTGGGCCCACCTTTCTAGGCACAACCCCCTTTTCTAAGCATACCACTCCCTCATACTAACCACTGAAACATTTTCAAACTATCCGCCTAAGTTCCATGGTCACCCAAGGGGTGCTCCCCATTGGTTTATGTACTAGCACCATCCCTGAATCCAACAAGGTTATGCCCTAATGCTAATGATATTACACCACCCCAAATACCCAGAACCTCCATGACGATAAAACCCCCCACAACACTAGAGACCAAGACAAACTAGGTGGGACACTCTAAATCCTGAGCCACCAATGACCATGCTTGACTTAAAAAATAACCCTCACAACAGAAAATATACCCAAGACTACAATATCTATATTACGACACCAACAGATTCCCCAAAGTACTCAAAAATAAAATCCCACCCAAAACAACCTATCACCACACTAGTATCGTAAATTTTTACATAGAGACAAGGGGGGAATAAGGAAACTCTAACACTCATGAGGCCTATACAAAAGATCTCCCTTGACCAATTGACCTCCGCGATGAAGAAACTCCACAAAGTCTTGCTCCACCCATTGCCTGGCCTCTAACAAGGGAATAAACCACTCAGAATTTCCCCAAAGTCCAAAACACAGTACTCATTGGATGTAAAATTTGATTCTTCATCCAATGAATACCCATTTTTGATACTTTCGATGGACCTTGCTACACAAAAATAAGAAATACATGAAAAATCGCGATTGTAATCACGTTTTTCATGTATTTATTATTTTTCGTGTAGCGATATCCATCGAAATTATATAGCATGACTACTCCTTGGATGAGGAATTAAATTTTTCATCCAACGAGTACTCCAACTCGAAATTTGAGTAAATCCATTAAAGAGAGATAAGCTGAAAATATGAGTTGGAAAAAGTAGATTTTTATTTTTTTCCCTAAAAAAGTTGATGATGTAATCCAATATTATTTAATTATTTCCACTATTTTTTTATATCTTCCTTAGTAGGAACATTTAAAAACTCAATTTCCATAATGAATAAAAATTATCATAGGAATACCCTCTCTATTTTTACTTTATATCTCACGAATTTTATATACGACCAACTACCTTCGTCAGCTTTTCGAACATAACCATCTTGCCATCATGACTTGTTACGACGTTCTGGAAGTCTCACTTCCTTCCTTCGACACTAAATGTGCCTTGTTCTATCTACCATATGGGTTTATTTTAATTATTAATTGAATTAATTGGTTTTATATAAATTATTTTAAAATTAAATGAACATATATATATAATGTGACACTCATAAACACAATAATTTTTTTTTTACTTACTACGATAAAGTTTAACCCTTATACCAAAGTTAAACTTACCATAATTTTGTAACTCATGTAAAACAATCGACAATTGTCGTTTAAGCTACCATCTTAACCCATATATATATATATATATATATATATATATATATATATATATATATATATATATATATGTTATACCTCATTATACCATAGCATTTCTATTCATGTTATAAGGTTGATTTATTCGGATACTCGTTGTTACAATTTCTGTGAACAATACAATTTATGTTTACATTAATTTATGCCTCTCATTATTGATGGGGTATATATCCTCTCTACCAATGAGGCAACAATGGCATGTTAACAACTAAATGTAAGTGTACTGGCAATTAACTCTTATGACAACTCGATATCTTTTCATGCGATCTGTTGTGAACTTCAATGATCTTTGTTGCATATCCACCGTAGAATGATGATAGATCTATGACTGGAAATTTAGGTCATAGTAGAGAAATTCCACTGTTAACACGTGGCACCGTCCAGATTCTGGAGCTAGGGGCCAAGCGGAGGACATAATAGCCTCCCTTGATCGTTGTGAGGACAACAACTAGGAAGACTGGTAATTCCAGATAAGTATTTTTAAGTGAAATAAGTATTTGCATTACTGAATTTTCCAAGGTCGAGCATAGTAAAGACAACGGGTGGTTTTGTTTTAGAATTAGGTTCTTTGTTATGCCATTATGCAAGTGATTATTAAGTTTTATTTTTTGTTATGCGAAAAGCAAATAAAAACAAATAATTTGACTTATGACAGTATCTGTTCCTTCCTACGTTAGATAAATGGTAAAAACTGTAGTAGTAACATACTGTTCTAGCAATGTATTTTATAGCCTGTAGAAGGCAGAAAAAGTGTTATAAAAGAAAGAAATAAAAGCCAGTATTATACGGAAAGCAGAACAGTAAATAAGAGAGAATTAGTCGGATTAAAAAATGCATATGCGCTGCTATATTTCTTTTTAAAAGATATGGTTTATAGCCAAACTTTCAGATGGAAGAATCGAACCCTTAAAGGAAAATAAAACAAGATATTTGTTGTGGCCAAATCATTAAACATTTCGTTCCATTCCTCATGAAGCTTAGAATGGAAACAACTAGGAAATAATAGAGCATCTGAGGAATTTAAGGACGAAACCCTAGCGGTATAAAAGAATATGACAGATTTCCTTGTGTAAAGCATTAATATAACTGTTAATAATATGAAAACCTAAATGAGTTGTTTGATAAAAAAAAATTTGATTCAAACATTCACAACAAGATAGTTATAAGAGGTAGGTGAAGTATAGAACAAACTATAATGCAAAAATTACAGTAAATCATAAACGTCAAAACTCTGTTTCAGCAGACCTTATGGGTTGAACTTAAACTTCGAAAACCTTTACTCGTTATGAGCGGGAGCAGTATAAGAATCCTTGGTTTGTAAAACCAACCACGGAAAAAACCCTCAAAAATATTACATGTAAATCTGTACAAATATCGCCTCTTAAAAGGAGTGCTAAAAAAAACAGTAAACCCTAGTTGAGTTGGGCAAAGCCCCATAGAAAAATAATTTTTCAGCTGGAAGTCGAAACCCTAGGATGGTCGACGGAGAAAATCACGGAAGAGGGTAGATACCCCTGAAAGAGCTAAGTACCTGTTAGAGTCGAACGGGGTTAGCCGAAATCTTTGTAGAACGAGTCATCCAAGGTATGATGAGTTGAGGGGTCGGATCCCTTTACTTGTAACAAAAACAAAAAATCTGACGCTAAGTTAAGTAACTCAGTCGGGACTTAAAAAAAAAAAAAAAACTCGCATATTATCTAACACTATTGGAAAATTTCGTAGGAGAATTACCTGACAGAAAGTAAACTCGTCGCGGCTGCCTCCTGGTATGGATTGAGAAGAGGTTTAGAACTCCTATCGTTCTAAAGAAGAGTAACAGAGGTAAAATCTGTGCTACAAACCCGAATCTATAGAGTTACCCCGTGGAAGCGGTCTTACCTCCAGTCTTACCGTGGAATCTTGGCCCATTGCGAATTATGCTACGGAGCCAGATGATGAAATGAGAAATTGGTAGTGTTCTTAGGTTCGGTATCCTGTCAGAGTAAAACAAGCGATGTAAATTGACTCTGAAGAAATTTTCACCTCGAAACCAAAGATAAACATAAAACAAATGCGCAGAGAAGATAGACTATACCATAGCATTAGTAATGAGGTTTACATGGGTGCACGAGCTTCATATATAGACTCATGGCGGAGTCTACAACGCGAGGATTCCAAATGTGAGAGAGAGCACAGAGAAACCAAAGGAAAACGAAGAGAAAACCCATTAAATCATAGCTCACTGGCAGTGAATGCCGGAATGGCAGAGAATCCGAGGGAAATCTTCCCAGCTGTGCCAAGGCGGGAAAGCCCAGATCTACCAGAAGTAAATGGCACTGACAGCCAGACCAGTGTAGAGTGGAGGTAATTCCATGTGGAGCACTACTCAACCCAAGAGCCATGAAACACGTTTTCACCATAAATACAACAGTTAATTCAATGTACAAGCCGAGTTCAATTGTAAAGCCGCCAAAACCTACACATCAGTCGAGCCATAAGAAAATAAACCTTAAACATTTTCCACTTCGACCATGGGCGTAAAGTTTGAATACATATATGAATAACCCAATCTATCCAATGCACAGAGGATTGAAGCAAATAATTAAAATGCGCTCTAACTTCAACTCAGGGTGGCGAAATAACAATGATATAAAAATGTTTCTGTACTTTTTACGTATTATGGCTTAGGCATGCGTATAGTTTTAACAAAAAAATATAAGTGTTGGCTGTAATAGTTGTTAAATAAATATTTTGTTAAAATTTTATTTTATTATGGTAACATATGTAAGTGAAGTATGTGACAAATGATATATTAAGCAGTAAGAAAGATTAAATTTCTTGGAAACTGTTTTTCAATTTTTTTCACTTTCAAGAGGCTTATATCTCAAGATATTCAATCTCTGTCATGCCACTATTGATATAAATTTATAATGGTATACTCAAACTTAGGCTTCTAGAATTTTTTTTGAATAAAATATTATGTGAAAATAGATTTTTTGGAATAAAGAAAATTACCTTTAGTTGGAAAATTTTTAGAAATAAGGTATATTTTTCATCAAATTAAATTATATTCCTAATTTTGGTGGTGAGTCGGGTTTTTCTTTTTTTCTAAAAAGTAAGAAAGAAAAGTAGGATTAAAATGGAAAGGAACCATTTTTATGAGAAATTAGGATAAAAGAAAATTCTTTAGATTATATGAAGATATTTTTTTATGATGTGTGATTCTCTTTGTGCTCAACATACAATTAACACTTTCTTAAATAAAATCTGCAATTTTTTTTTAGAGTGCAAAAACATGAAAAAAAAATTGCACCGCAAAATATTTAATCCCTCTCATACACACCACCAAATTGGTGTATGAGACCCCCTTGTTTGTGGGAGAAGGGATCAACCTCATAAATTTGACTATCAAGTTTACAACGACATGCATACTCTACCCCCCTCTATTCTCTAACACCCTCTAGTTTTGAACCCATGACCTCTTAGGAAGAAACTCATTCTCTTAACCACTAGGCCCACTCAATGTATTATCTACCTTGAATGTAATATTTGAAACTTGGATTATGTAAACTACACAACTTAAATTTTCATTTTCAACAAATATTTGTTAGATTTTAGACTAAATTAACTTCTTAATATATTTGGAAAATTACTAAACTATAATTATTATCAATGTTTTTGGAATTCCAAATATCAATCTAATATTAATAATTGAATTCATTTGACATTTTAATTTTATTATAAAGTAGTATAATTATTTTATTTTCAATTACTTCTTCTTTATAAGCATTGAAATATTTTGATATAACCAACTTTTATATATATGTGTGTTCTCTCGATTAGGAAATATGGATATTTAAAGAATTTATTTTTCTTATATTGAAATATTTAGAAGGAAAATATAAGATTTTTTTTAATTACTTTATCATTATAAATAGAAATAGTTATTTGTGGCTCCTATCGTGAACATGATTATTTTTACTATGCCTACTTGATACTATTTGAAAGAAATGTAGTAAATATATTTCACTTTTAATATTAAAGTATTAAACAAAATATTTTAATGTCTATGTTAAAAAATATAATTTTATACCAACTTTCCATAAATAAAATACTAAAAAGTTAATTAAAAATAAAATAAAATAAATCTAGTTCAGTTATAAATATTTGAATATAAGTCTAAATAAAATGTCTAAATATATATTAACTAATATATATGTGTATATATAAAATGTCTAAACGATGAACCAATTAAAATATTTTAATACTAAGAAAAAATTAAAAGTAAAATATTTTAGTTCATTTCTGATAAAGAGAAAAATTTCCAATATCTCTCACTAATTAGTAGATCGATAATTAATATTTACTAATACCGATATACATAATTATTATACTGATAAAAAAAAATCGATATTTATAACAAAATTAATCTTAATTTTTATATTTTTTGAATTACAAATAACACAATCGACTTATATATACAATTATAATGTTGAATAATATTAAACATTTTATCATAAAAAAATATCCTAAAAGAAATGCACAAATCTGGAGAGGGAATTTTGTGTTTTGTTGATTTGGTGTAAAAATGAAAAAATAACATAACAAAAAACTTTCACTTAACTTTATTAATTCTGAGCTTCCATATCTTTTGTATGGAAGAAAGGAAAATATTATATATATATATATATATATATATATATATATATAATTTGATTTTTTTATATTTTCATTAAATATTAGAAATTTAGAAAACCATCTAAATATAAAAAATGTATTGTTTAAAAAAACATTTTATTAGTGAATAAAATTTGGCTGATATTTTAAGTTAATAAACAAATATATATTTGCATAGTGTAACTTTTATTAATATTATTATACAAAATTTCCATTGATATATTGAGAAATAAATTGTCAATCCTAGAGAGTTTAGCATGCCATTTTTCTTATTTATGTCTTTTATAAATCATTATTTCTATTCCTATGTACACCTTTGATTCCCTTATCTATTTGCGATATTTTGGGTTTAATTTAAATTGAATCTCCCCAAAAAATATAAATAGTTGATATAATATTTCAACTACACCTAAAACTAAGAGATGTGTTAGTTTTAAACTAAATTTATCAAATTAAGTCAGTAACAACCAAACTAACAATCAAATATATGATGAGGATATATATATATATATATATATATATATATATGAGAAATTATGGTATTTAGTTCCAAGGTACAATATCTTGAAGAAGGATCATGAAAGGAATTTAAAAATTTACATCAAGTCTCCTACAATTACTCCTACAGTGTTGATACATAATGCAAAGAATTCTACTACTATAGACTCGACAGAACTAAACACACAAAAAAAAAAATTATAGTATGAAAACATAGCTTATAAGTTATGGAGGAGCGTTGATGGACATCTTATTCGAGGGGCCACGAAGGGCACTAATAAATTTGATTCAATTTTTATTTGAATTTATGTGATAGTGCAAGTCTGCAAGTTGACGAAAGACCCCATCAAGCTCATCTTACAACTGATTTATCCTAGGTTGGTGAATTTGATCTTCGTTTTTCAAGAAGAGAATATTGGCAAACATTTGAAAACACTATTGGTGAAGGTCATTGATCTCATCATGACTATCGATCGGGGGGGGAAAGGGGGTGGTGTTTTGTGAAGAGATTATCAGGGATGGAGAATACAAAGGGAGAGGAGGAAGTGTCTTTGTTCCCAATTATGATCCTAAGCCCAAAGTTGCGAAGAAAAACATGCACACCTATAGTGGAGTAAATAATTTGACAGGGGAGGCCCCTGACACATGAAATCCTAGAGTGTTGTAGCACCATAAAAGAGATCCACAAGGAGAAAGAGACAAACCATACCAACTAAATAAGGAATGCAAAATAGAAAAGAAATCACCATATAATAAATACCTCTATAGAGAGTGCCTGATTAGAGGCATGAGGGATAATTTCGGAAAAGAGGAACCATGTAGATGACCCCCTTTTTCCACTAGAATTGCAACAATATATGCATGGGGTGACAGAGAAATATTTCGGGTAGAATTGGAAACAACTATAGCTGAAATTAAAACTTCCAAGTTAACATCGTGTGGAGTGTTTGTACTACTACTTCATCCAAGAGTAAGTTATGCCAATGATTTTCAGAAATGAAGGAGGGACTAGAGTTAGAAAAGACAAAGAGAATTCCAAGTTTGTACCATTGAAGAGAAGAAGGCTAAGTGAACTTCCTAGCATTTTGTAGGAGGTTCGCAAACTTGGATGAAATCTTAAAAAAAAAGAAAATGAAGGAAAGAAATACCCACTAGACTGAATATAGGACACTACAACTCAAATTGGTACAATATCGAGCCAACCCCTGAGTTGTTATCATGATATCAGCCACCATGAATGAAAATTAAAATTCACTGAGATCCTTCGCTTCAAGGAGCGACATCGATGTGGGATTCATATATTTTACCCATTTGTTAGCCATGAAGCTTGGTACCAAGATGAGGCAGGAAGAGTAGAGGAGTCTGGATTCAATCCACTCTGCACGCATTATGTAAATGAGCTCATGGCATTCATCCCCACACGTTTCCACCTCATACAATGTGACAAATTCCCAACGCCATTTGTGAGTCACCAGATTTTTTACAAAGAAGGGAATCATCAAATGTAGAAGAGGGGTGCATATACAATCCTTCATAGCATGATAATTGTACTAATTTATTCCATCAATCCAAAAAAGAAAGGTGGGTCTAGTAACATCCTTTGAATTTTCCATGGGATAACTTTCTGACCTAGTGATATTTTATTCAAATTTTCATGCTTGAAGGAAGCACGCTTGATTTTCTTCAATGCCTCCTTTGTTTAATAAATGTGAAGGATGTGAAAATAATAATTTTGTGAGAATGACTTGAGGATGCTATAGTGGATGTTATTCCATGGAAGAGAACCCGTTTGAAGGTGTTGGATTATGATGAGTGAATCCCCCAAGATAATTATGGAAGAGATATCATGATATTTCGCTAACTGAAGGCCAAGATGATATACATACATTTGTGCAAGACTGTTCATCTTTTGGCCCAACCTCCAAGCATAGTTTACTTCTTGTGCTCCATTGGGATTTAAGACCATCCCTCCCCCTCTTTCCTCCCCTATGAAGAATATCAAATATTAACTAAAGAAAATGTAAAATTTGATATTTCCAAATACCTTCCCTTAATAAACACATGATCAAGTATCTAATTGAGTTTTCATCTACATGTTTATCCTTTTTCAAATATCTTAGATTGAGCCTATATCACAACCATCCATGGTGATTCTATGGACATATTCCCTTATACCAAAATGCATAGCAAACTATTGTATTTACCATTTATATCTAACCATTGAATGTGTCCAATGTCAACCTTCATCTAATTATGAATTTTTATTATCTTTAATTATTCTATTTTTTAATAAATGTCTATAAATACAATAATAAATTTATCCATATTTTTTTAGCAATCATTGTGGAAGAGAAATAAGCATCTAAAATAAGGGAGGAAGGAAAAATCCAGCCCAATGGATCTAACATGAGAAATTCCTCCTCTCCCATTCTCGTTCTAGCAGATTCACTTAACGACCCTGATCTACAAGAACCGTTGGCATGAGAGTAGCCACAGGGTTAACAATTAAGTCTCGTTTCTTCAACCAAACTCAAGACCATGTGTCATTGTTGTCTCTTTCAAACTATCCTCGTTTGTATGGATGTGTTGTGAGAGTTTTGGTAACTAGCTGGCAGGAACAGACATCACCCATTTTTATGACGGAGACGGACATCATTGATTTTTATGACACGGGAAAAATGGTTTAACAACCTGGAAAATACGACTAGAAAGAAACTTCGATGGTTTAGCGGTAGTTGGAGACATAGGACAAATGGAATCTGCTAGTTAAGTAATTTCTCTGATAGTAAAAAAAAACAAATGGAATCTGCTAGTTAAGTAATTTCTCTGATAGTTAATTTAGAGGGAAACCGAGGAATTTCTCAGTACCAATCCATCCTCGTAAGCACTAAGATGGCCAGATACATTTATTAAAACATTAACAATTCATTTCTATCACCACAAACTCAGAGAAGTTATTGAAATAGAGAAAAAATATAGTTCATTGAATAGGGATGATGAGTGGAAGATTAGTAGGTGTTAGATTCCTTTGCTCTATTTCTAGTTTTCGTTCGATTTTTAATATGTTAATTTTTTTTTTCTAATTTTTATATTAATCTATTAAAATTGTTATAATGGGTAATAAAAGTTGTTAAAAAAATTATAATTAAAAATTAAAAGTTTTGATTAGTATTAATTTTTTGGTTGATCCTCTTGGTTGTTTGTTTCGTATATTGTGTTTTTTTTTTTATGATTTAATTTATATTTTATCACTATGTTTAATTTTAACTTTTGACTTATTTTTATTTAGCTTTCTTAGTTTGTTTTTTCTTTATTTGTTAATTAAAAAAAATTTGTAAATATTATTTTCTCAAAGTCAATTTTAATTATTATTTTTTTCCTATTATCTTAGGGTTTTGACTGTTGCCATCTCTGCACTATATATATTTATCTAAAGGATCATCCAAATCCTCATTCTCGTGATTATGAACTACATTTGGTAGTTTGAAACACGTGGGTTCTCTAATTTTCTTTGTGATTGCGTGGAAAATTTATAACTTAATATGATATGGATTAGAAAATTTTACACTCGCAAATATAAAAAAATTATTTTCATCCACCAAAACATATAAAAAGGGTCATTATGTTTAGTTAATATTAATTATATCTCATATTTTTCTAATAATATATTGAAAAATCAATTTATCTAAATTATAATTTAAATTTATGACAATTTTTATTTTATAATGCTATTATTATTTATATTAATATCCTGCTTTTATATCTGCAATATTTTATAATAAATCATCACAAAATAATAAAAATTACGCAATTTACTATCAATTTTATATATGCTCTTATATAATTAATCAATATCATTATGTTGAAAATATATCTTCACAATTTATATAATTAGATTCATTTTACTCAAAAAAAAAATATTTAAGAGAAAACCAGATATTGTCACATAAATTTTATGTATATTTAAAAATATATATCTTCTCATTGCTTTTTTGTTTTTTATATTTTGTGTGACTCTCCAAGCTTGACGGGTGGCTTGAGAAATCGTGACCCAGGGACATTTAAGTTATCAAAGCCACATAGAGATCACACCCAAAGTGAACAAGCCTTTAACTAACTTAATTTTTTTAGCATCCCATCTAAGTTATCAAAGCCACATAGAGATCGCACCCAAACTGAACAAACCTTTAACTAACTTAATTTTTTTAGCATCCCCTAACACAAAGCTAGATCACCTTGCTGACTAGATCCATCCTCAAAATTTATGCTAATAAAACTTCACATATATTTTATCATTATTTAATAATATAAAATTAAATATATAAAAATTAAACTAAATTTAAATTATTTATTATTTATTAATCTCATATAAAATAATCTCATGACACGATCAATAAATTAAATAGTAAATCCTATGATAAATGCATGGCTTCAATAAATGCTTTCTTCTTTCTTTTACATCCAATTCCATTGAATGATTTTTGGGTTTACCTACGTTTAACGATCATTTATTCTAAAGGTGTTGGATTTTTCTTCTCTTCATTTCTTATTTAGGGTTCTCATGGATAATAAGTTTCATCTCAATAATATGAATCGATCACATAAGTGGAATTTCACTGCCAAATACAACACGGTTGTATCTTATACCCATTATCTCATCATAAGCATGTAGCATTTTTAAATTTACTTTCAACACATTAATTTCCTTCCTCGAAGGCATTAATCTAGTCTAAATATAAATATTTGTAGCTCTAAGTATAATGGGAGTATATGTAAGTTTAAACCGTCAATTTAAAAATAAATTAATAAATTTATCATATAGTAAATGTATAATGTTTATATATTTATATTTTATTTTTAAAATATTATATTAAATATATTTTAAGGATTTTTTAATTAGTAATTGTTGTAATGTGACTTTTATGAAAAATAAGATATTTAAGATTTAAATACTTTGGTTGTGACTTGGTTTATAGATTGGAGAACAAGTGGTAAACTTTCATAAATTTACTAGTAATTCTGTCATATATCAAGCAAGTTGTGAGTTATTTTTATATAAAAAAAATAAAAATAAAAAAATAAAAAAATAAAAGAATAATTCAAATTATTTTAAAAATTATAGAAAATATATATTATTAATAGTATTTTAGTAAAAAATGATTAATTATCTAATTTAACATTAACATAAAACAACAAGTCATTTAAAAAGAAGAAATAAAATTTAATGAAGTTTTGTATGGGTGAAAATGTGAAGTTGGGAAACACTTTTTGCCCTTTTTTGACGTTGAAAATTGTAATTTTCTATGTTTTTCAACTTCAACTCCACTAAACTCATATTTTTATCGCAAATTATGCTTTGACATAAAAACAAGAATTGTAGAGAATTGTCTTACCCCTCCATACCGATATTTTTTTTAAAAAAAATATTGACATATAGAGGGGTAAATTTGTTGTTTACTAACTGCATATACTTGAAATTTTCAGGCAAACATAAATAGTCACTTTATTATCCTTTACTTTTTTTAGGGAAGGTTATTCATTTTTTGAAAAAAAACCATAGCATCATAATCTGCATATATTGCACTAGTGCACAAACTATTTTTTGGTAATTTTCGGATCAAATAACTATTTTTTATTATTTTTCGAAATGGACGAAGACAAAAAAATAGTGATGTTTCAGTACAATTTATTATCCTTTGATTTTCTTTTCAATGTGATCGTCAATAAGAAAAATGAGAGTACCCTTTTGAAGTAGACAGGGAGAGGAAGTGCACTATGATTTTTTTAAATTTTTTGGTGTCCTCGTTTGACAGTTATTGAATTTTCATTCAGTGCAATTTTTCGAACAATGAAATTCCATAGTGACATAGTTTAGTAAAAAATTAATAAAAAATTGAATTTTTTAACGAAACTCCATAAATCTTACATCATCAAAAACTAGATTTAGAGATGAATTAATGGTACTTGATCCGACATAAAACAGTTTGTTTTTGTAGGTGTTCTGTCCCTCCGAAGTTGCAGGTTTCTTAAAACTGCAGGATTGTTTGAGTTTTTTGTTGACCAGAAACTCTCGGCCGAGAAAATGTCTCGGCCGAGAAATTTGAAACTAGTTTAACCCGCCCAAAGTTAAATTTAACCGCCCGGGCAAACTCTCGGCCGAAAGTTTAAAAACTCTCGGACGAGAGTTTGCACCCCGAGAGTTTGTTTAATAAAACTCTCGGCCGAGAGTTTAGAAAACTCTCGGCCGAGAATCAACCGAGAGTTTTAAACTCTCGGCCGAGAGTTTTCTAAACTCTCGGCTGAGAGTTTAAAACTCTCGGCCGAGAGTTCAAAAAACTCTCGGCCGAGAGTTTAAAACTCTCGGTTGATTCTCGGCCGAGAGTTTTTTAACTCCAAATATATTAAGTGGTAAGAGAAATCAAATGTCTTAAACTGTAAAAATTTCCACAAATTTTGAAATAAAAAATAAATTTACATTTTAAAAATTTTGATCTCTTAATAAATCTCTAACTAAAATAAATTTATATTAATTTATAATTAAATTATATATATATATATATTACACAATCTATATATCTTAATGTATTCATCATTAATCAAATTTGAAATAAAAATTTCCAATTGTTTAAATAATTTATTTATAATTTATTATTATATATAATAATAAAAATATATAATTTTTACATTTAAAATGAATTAAATATATTAATCAAGTACCATTTTAAGTATATTAATCAAATAAAGATACCCTCATAGGTTACAACTATATACATATATATAGTCTGGTTCATGCACACCAATCAAGTGACAACTTAAATGGAAAATATTCCTATTATAATTTTATATGATAGAGCTTGCATTGACACAAGCAACTTAATGGTTTATTTTATCCAACCAAATCACCAATCGAGAGATTGGTTAAACTTATTATTTTAAGTTACAAGAATTTATGATTAAAGATATTAATCTTGTGAGCCCATGGTTTTGTAATTTATATTTATTTAATTTATCGATTTTTTCTTGTTAATTTTTTTTTATAAATTAATATGATCGAGAAAAATCATTTTAAGGTGAAATTATTTGGATTTCGTTTACATTTTACAAATTATATTTATATTTTTTTAATTTGAATATTAATTAAAATACATGAAGCCTACTCCCCGATGGGGGTGACAAACACTGAGGTCCACAAAACGCGTGTGCGATGAGAGTGTACATTCGGAAAATGGGAAGAAGGATAGACTCCATGTCCTCCTGTTATGGATGGTGTACGGTGAGTTTAACAGTGTTGTGTGTGAAGTCTCGGTCTCATTCATTCTCTTCGGGTTTGAGTGTTGGAGAGGTAAGCAGGTTTATGGTGATCTTCGCAGTTTAGGAATGTTATATCGTTGTGGTAGTATGGTAGCTGGAGGCTGGTGGTCTAAGCTTAGTTAGTCATTTTGATATCTTAGGCCCTAGGTTAATCTGGGAGAGGTGTAGGTTTTGTCGTTGTCACCTCCTCCTCCATGAACAGTTCACAAATGTGTTAAATTTATTCTCCCACAGCCTGGTTTCTCTACTCCGTCAACAACTTAAGTGAATTTTGCATGGTAATTTGGTTGATTCTAGTGCCTACTCTTGTGTTTCTTTCTAAATTTCTCCCTGAGTGTTATTTTTGTTTGCGAATGTTTTTATGTTTCTTGTTCATCACGTGTCCTTTTGTTCTTCCTCTTTCTGTGGCTTCTCCATGGATTCCTGAGACCCACCGTTGGGTAAGCAATAATGGGGTTCAGTGGTGGACGGGCGGTCTTGAGACAATTGTTGTGGTTGGTAATTGGCTCAGGTTTGTATATTGTGTGTTCACACTTTGGTGTCAAGTTCTTTTGTTTGTGTCTTTGTTCTCAGGTGCTTCCTCTCGTAGAAGAGAAGCAAAGGTCTTAGTTTGGCTGGTGTGTTTCTTATCTATGGGTTTGTTTGTAACTCTTTGGATTGGAGAAAGGTGGTTTTCAGCCCTATGGAGTAGAATTTTGTTGGATAAGTCGAGGCTATATTTTTTCCTGTTTTATTTCTCAACTTGTTGGGTGGTCTTGTTTCTCATTTTTGAGGTGTATCCCTTGGCCCTCACCATGAGACTTGTTATGTGTAACTCCCACTCTCAACCCAAGCAGATGGGAGTTTCATCCAGCAAGGAAGGATGTAGCACAAAGGATAAGGTGGCATTAGAGGGTCGTATTATTGGTCATACAAGGCAGGGTGGCCGAGCTACTGGGGGTCTGGTCTGTGTGGCGTTGGGATTCCATGGTGGCAGAGGTGGTACAAGAGGCGGTCGTACAAATGGTGGTGAAAATAAAGGCAGAGTGGTACCTGATGATGGAGCAGGTGTGTGGGGTCAGATTCGTCAGCTAGGGCATGCAAGTGTTGCTGGCTGACAGAGTCGCTCCGAAATCTATCATGATTTGCTTTAGTCTGTTCTGGATCACCTAAAATCTTATGATAGGTCTAGAAAGGAAGAACGTGAGGTTTTGATTGCTACACTAAATCAATTTCATTACTTTCAATGCCATATCTGAAAAAGGATCGTGGTGGTGTAGCGGGGTCAAAATCTGCTAACTAAAAGGGTGGAGAAGTTGGAAACATGGTTGGCTCACTTTTTTATAGCATCATTTATCACCTCGATATATTTGATGACTTATGCATTGGCCTTGGGTATCCCTTCCATTCATAATTGGTCACATTTCTCAAAAAACAATATTTTAAAATCCATACGCGACTCTGCCTATTTTTTCCACGTGCACACGTAGGTCCATCCATAGCTAACCCGTGTATGCTATTTAAAATATTAAAAATATAAAATTTCCCTATTATTAAAGAAGGGTTTACGATTTCTCCTGTAACTTAACTACCCCAGCCTGTGGCCTAATTGTTCCCCAACTGAAAAAACTAATTTGAGGAAGTATAAATACCCCTCAAGCGAATGGCCTAAGAGAGGAGAGAGAGAATACTATTGATATTATAGCCTATTATAGCCCTGATCAAGTCTGATATTTCCCCTATGAGTCCTGCACTTCCTAGGTTTCACGAAACCCTTGTTTCCTTGTGATGATCACCCTCATTCCATGTGACATCCTTTGTGCACCATTTATGGAAGAAGCCTTGTGAGGCTAGGGCAAGACAAATTCAGACGACGGTTTTTCTCAAGGCCATGGCAGATCTGAGGTGATTTCTCCACTATTATTTTCTGTACATGTTATCAATAAAAGAAGTACCATCATGTTCCTGCTATTCATGTGTTATATGTCTCTTGTACATGCTTAATAATCTTGAATAGTTTATTTCATATTATCTTTATGATATCATGTATGCTAATTTGATAACATCTAGGACATCTATGTTGTACAACTAGGTTTTGTGCTTTTTCTTAGCTAATTTGCAGGTTCTGGAGCACGAGGAGTTGCAGGGGCTTTGAAACCTACAGGATCTACTACAAACGAAGGATAAACGGGTAATATATGCAATCCTCACTTTCTAGTTTGAAGCATAGAAGTTGGTAATTTGAGTCCTTCTTGTGATGACATGCCCCTGCTCTGTTAGATATTTCAAACCAAGACCATAGGGTAACTTTTCTCGTAACAAAACTGGCAACTCCACTGGGGATTACATCTACGTAATTCCTAGTTTGGGTTGTTTTATCCGTCTTGTAGGTTCCATGATAGGTTAATCACACTTGCAGTCTAGTAAGTCTTTTTCCCAACCAGACAGAAGCCCTGATCTCTTGATCAGACCTAGGTCTTTCTTTTTTTCCTTATTTCTGTTTATATATGCTACTTCGGCTGTACACAGTCATGTATGCCTTCTGTTTTCTCCAAAAGAACCTATGTATATGTTTGTCACTTTGGTTACAGTTGCATATACATGCGTGTGCACATAGCGAACCCGCGTATGCCTAGGAAAATTTGAAAATCTGAATTTTGAGGCCCTGTAAGCCCTTCCTGTATCTGGTTGTATGTCAGTTTCTCTCATTTTATTTTGAATACCTAGTCATTTTATGGTTTTTCCTGTTTTGTGAAGTTGCAATTGCGGTTGTAGCACCAAGACCTCTTTCTGGAGCTCTTAGCTGTTCTGACCATTCAGAACAGTAAGTCTTAGAACTTGTTTGCTCATCTTGGCCTTATGTATTTCTTCGCTTTTTCTTTTTGCCTCTTTTGACTTCTTTGGTTTTCTTGACTTATTGGGACTAGCCTTTTAGCAAGTCTTAAAGTAACATTTTTCTTGGTTTTTTGAGTTTTTGTTCGCTGGAAGTGTGTGCTACTGTTCTGAATCAGTTTCTTGGGTGTTTTGCTTCTTATTTCTTGTTTGAGTCCTGCTACGAAAGTATCACAGTTGGCTTATGCAATTTTAAAGTCTTTTTGTGGCTCATTTTCTTGATTCTGGTTCTTGAGTAGTTTTGTGCTTGTCTTTTTGAAATATTTTTGTTTTCCTTAAAAGTGAAAAGCCAAAAAAAATAATTATTGTTTTATGTTGCTTTTGCTTTGGTTTCCCTTTTACGGTTCTCATATATTTTGAGGCAGTTTGTTAGCTTCTTTTTTTTGGTTCGTTTTCTTGGTCTTGAAAGGAGTCTTTCTCTAGATTTCTCTCCCTTTTATATCAAGTATATTTTGGCATTTTGTATGCAAAGGATTTCTTGTTGGGACTTTCCTTTCTTGTCTGTCAAAAGTGATTGAACCACTTCTCCGTAGAAGCTCTTTTTTCTTCCTTAGTTAGTAATCCTAGAATTTGCATATCATTGGTAGTTTTTGCATTAGTTGCACTAAAGCATTTTAATCCTTTTTGATAGTTTTCTAAAGTGTGTGAAGAGTGATAACTGAAATAAATAAATTAATAAATAAAAATAAAAAATAAAATAAATAAAATAAAATAAAAATTTGCTTATTTAGTTTCGTAGAACCCATTTAGAAATCTCTTTTCATCGAAAGAAAATTATTTCATTTGCATGTAGTAGGATTTCATTGATCTCTTTTGCGTTGATAAACACCATCATTTTCACTTTTGTATACATTTGAATTAAGTAACAACCACTTAAAATCAAGCGCTATAATTAAAATGAACTAGAAGTTTTTGTATTTGTCATTAATCATACACCAACTAGCTAGGTCATAGGGCCTTGGAATAGGTGAGTGGAGAGTAAAGTCTTCAAGGCCGCTCAAAACTGTCAAACATAGAAATTTTATTAATGAGCAAAATCCAATTCCGTTAAGTGGACCGGGAAAGCTCTACCTCTAGAGAGTTAAGTGCGAGGGAGAGTGAAGGCGGAGAAGAGAGATACCCCCTCTCCTATTTTTTTAATCTTGACCTAAGACCGTTCCACCCTGCTACTGATACAGATTGGTGCCCTTAGTTGCCTCTCCTATGGGCCACACAGGTGACTGCGAGGGGGAATACTCGTGGTACCTGAGATAGACGTTGCATCACTTTCATTAGTACTTCTGGAGGGTGACCTTGTGAAGCTCGAGGACTTGCACCGAAAAAGGATATTGTCAGAAGGTAAACCTAACTATTTCTGTTACCTTCTCTAGTAGGCATGGGGCGTAATTACCCCAAACTATTTTCAGAGGGTCCTCTTATTCGATTTCTTGTATTTTGGTGTCCGGTCCTAATCACCCAAAGCGAAAATACCCGAAGGCCGCTTCATTGACTATATCTTAGGGACTTTTTAGAGTTTTTTCTTTGCTCCTAGATTGCTTAGATTCTTATATTTTTTTAGTCTAATTAATCTCATAAAGTGGCTGACTGATCACCTCGTTGATCGAGGGGGCTTCGTGGTCTTTCCCCTGCAAGTGTCAAGCCTTCTTCAAGAAGGTGTAGGAGTAATTCAATGGGTTATTTTTATCTGGTGGTTTCGAATGCAATGGAGAGTGATCCTTCATCTGGGCTTGTTGTTTCTTTGGGTGGTCCTGGTGCTAGTGCTATTATAGTGAGGAGTACTCCACTCATCTCTAGAGTCTTGTTTCCGGCAGAAGAATTTGAAGTTGAAGAAGTTCCTCGACCTTGTGAGACTCCTTCATCTCCTCTTCTTGCTAGTTTTCCTTACGTCCTTTTGTACATTGGGCCCAAGTCTCAAAGACCATCTAGCCCTTTTCCTTCATATCCCTTTCTTTCGATGGCCATGGTTGGGAACAGAGTTTTGGCTATGAGCACTACAAGTGTTCATACTCCTCTTTCAGTCGAAGGAGGAGGTACTATTACCATTTCAACAATCACTTCTAGTGCTTCTATGTTTGTCTCTACTTCTATTCCATCTTTGAGTGGAAGCACCCAAGCATATGCTTCTCAATATTTCCCCTTTGGAAGTGGGAATATTCCTCATTCGAACCCTTCCTTAGGATCTTTGCCTTTCACCTCTGAAAATCAAGGATTCAATCCTTTCACCAGAGGTCAAGGCTCTAATGTTTTTCGAGATGGAACCCTGCTTTTACAGGGTTAGGAGATGAGAGTCAAATTTTCTCTGGTCAGCAAGGGAATATTCCTTTCCCTTCGGTAGGTGCTTCTCAAGGATTTTCTCCATTCGCTAATGCTTGAAACCCTTACCAAGGGATTTCTTCATCTTTTAACACTTCGATTGGAGGGAATATCCCTGTTTATAGTAACCCTATGATGGGAGGGGGTCCTTCTCCGAATTTTGGGTCACAAGGCTTCTCTTATAGCTCAACATTTTCTACGAACAATATCTAGAAACCTGGTGCCTCAACAAATCCAGGATTTTCTTTTCAAAATGGGGGGAATCCTTCCTATGGGGGATGGAATTCCTAGGCTGCTCCGTGCTTACCATTCCTGGCAACTTTAAACTTGCTATATCTATCAAAAGTGACAAATGATCATATTCGATATAGTCCAGGTTGGCCTTTGGTCCCCACTGAAATACTCTCAGACAATCCAAATTTTGAAGGGAAGACTGGTGAGGATTCGACGGACCATGTCACCACTTTCCACTTATGGTGTTCATCGAACTCCCTTATCGACGATTCGATTAGGTTGAGGTTATTTCAACAAAATATAACTGAAGAATGGAGTGAAATGGTACATTGAGCTAACACGGGGGAGTTTTTCTTATTTTGGTGAGTTGGCTACTATGTTCTTAAACGATTTTCAGTTTCATGTCCATTATGATGTCGGGATTGATCTCTTGGCCAATGTCCAACAAGACAAAGCAACTCACATTTTTTATCATATTCAGGAATGGAGGAGAAGGAAGAGGCTAATCAAAGCCCAAATTCTGAATGAGTTCCTTCTCGAATGGTTTCTGAAATATCTGTAGCCAGAAGTCTCAAAGGATGTATCCCTTTCAGGGGTATTTTCTGAAGAGCAGGCTATTTTTAGGGCTCGACAGCTAGAACTGATCTATTCTCAATCTGGGGTCCTTAATAAAATCTTTCCAGATGCTCCTTACTCCAAGATAGATTTAGCCAAAAACCAAACCTAGTCCTCATGGTAACAGACTTATCGATATGATCGATAGTGATACGACTAACCTGCTAAATCAATTGCAGAATTTTTCTATACAATCTGCTTATTCTGGTTAGGTTACGTCTTCAGTGTCAACTCCTTCTCAGCCCTTGGCTATTAATGTCGTTCCAACTTCTAACCCCAAAGGAAATCAACAAATTGATGGGAAGAAGAAGGGATAGAATAATAAGAATAAAGATAAGGATGGGAAGGGGAACACGAATAGATCCAACGATCATGTTGGAGAGGGTAAGATAGATAATAAAAAGAAGATTAAGTTTCCATGCAAGTTATGCACTAGAGACCATCTTACTCACCTCTTCCCGAAAATTTAGGATGCTCAGCACTTGTTAGCACAGTAGGGTTCTTCTAGCTCCCAGGCTGTACTAACAAACCCTTTTCCCCAAGGGCAACAATTGCTTGTTGGTGTGAATGTGAATATTGGAGCTCCCTCTGAGGGCAACTAGGAAGGGGAAAATCCATAACACATATACATGATCAGTTCTCATGCAGATATTGCTATGAGATCTTGTGATTATGGCGAAGCTATGTCTTTGAAAGCTAAAGTTGCTCCTAGTAACGGTGAGCCACTCCATATAGAGAGGCCTGCAGTTGAGCCTATACCTCGAACTCTGAACGGGTCCACCAAGCATACGAAGATCAATCCTAATGTCAAGGCTGCCCAAAACTACTCAATTGTAGAAGATCTGGCTCAAGTTCCTTGCGCCATGTCTGTGTTAGAGGTACTCCAGTCGTCTCCTGGACAAAGGAGTGCATTTCTCACTGCCATTGGGGCTGTTGATCCAAAGAATTCTCTGATGATCACATTTGACA